>JANHGC010002469.1:72315-83427 GCA_027560395.1 Boaedon fuliginosus | reverse complement strand
ATAAAAATGTAATAAATAAATAAATAAATAAATAAATAAATAAATAAATAAATAAATAAATAAATAAATAAATAAACTATTTCAACTCCTCTGAAGTACAGTAATATCTGAAGAATATTTCTCTCAGAAATTCTGCTCAAATTGTTGAACCTCATTGCTTAATTTTGTTTCCTTCTTTCATCCTAATATTGACTGCAATTTCTTGACTATTGTAAAGTCCAGCAACATTTCATTGCCTCTTTGTAACCAACTTTCTCCATGAGACATCTCTTCAGATGGACACAGAATTATGGAGCTGGGAGGGACCTTGGAGTCCTTTCTGTCCAACCCAATTCCCAAGGAAGGAATCTATGATGCACCCTGTTGATATTTGTTCTCAATATTGTACTTGTGGAAATCCCATTGTCCCTTCCTTACTGCCTCATCATTTCCTATCATAAAGCGTTCAGTTCTTATTGTGAGCGGGAATAAAGTGGAAGCATTTTTCAATTCAACGCTTTTTCAGCATAATTATTAAGCCTAATTTGCAACAAACATCAAATCCATTTCATTGATTATCTGCTTGCCCCTAGTAGCACCAAGTGAATTATTCACTAAGATAATTTTTATGCTGACAGAGTGCATACCTTCTCAAGAAGGATCAATCCCAGGATTACCAAGAGCCTTTTTTCCCCCTGAATCATCCCCAATACTATGTTCTGGGGTCAACTATATTGGCTCCTGAACTTTGCTTTGCCTGCATTTTTATCAGAGCAGGTAAAGTACTGAGCAAATCCTTTAGATGACAAAGGTTTTAGAACTGGAGACAAACTGGCTATAAACAACCAGTTTCCATTGTCATGGATCCTGTGTTTGACTTTGTTTATGTGGCCTCTTGACCTCAATTCCTGTGTTCCTAACCCCAGTAGGCATGACCAGAGACCCTGGGAAAAGGTCTGTTTCAAAGAACTGAGGAAGCCTTTATTAGATTCCCACAGATGGCTCCACCCTGTGTACTAACTCCATGTTCCTGGAGGTTGTACAGGAAGAATCTCTCCCATCCCCAAATCTCCATAGCAGACTGGATTTTATCTTGATCCAGACATAGATCAGGAACTATTCAGCTAGTATAGAATTGTATATCAGTTCTTCTTGGAGAGCAGGATATTCTTCCTATACCCCACTTAACTTTCTTCTTTCCTTAAACCAGGGAACCATTGGATTAAAAGGAGACCGTGGAGTCCCAGGAATAAGTGGTTTGCCAGGGCCCACTGGAGACAGAGGTTTCCCTGGTCCGGCAGGGGTTGGGCGTCCTGGACCACAGGGTGATAAAGGAGAAAAGGGGCTTTCTGGAGTCCCTGGGACCCCTGGACTTCCAGGTAATGCTATAAAAGTACTGCGGAGGCACATTTTTAAAAATGGGGAGATGGTCGCCGTACATACCACATTTTGCAGTGATTAAAATGAACGTTGCCTTTTGTGTTATCACAGACATAGCAGCAGAATTGGCAACTGTTTATGTAATATGGTGACTGTCATTGTGGCTCAAAAAGACAAATTCTTCAAAACCGTCATCAGACTGAAGAGTTTTCTTGACAAAACAGCCCACAGATTATTTTAGTGGAAGAAACAAGGAAACCACTGAGTGGAAACAAAGGCTAAAATATTCTGACTCTTGTAACTTGGAAGTCTGTTCGTTAATTTAGGTAGTATTTGGACCACCCAAAGAATGTATACGAAAGAATGGATATCAGATTTTTTTGTGGCTGGAGTTGTAAAACATTGGAGGACTTACTGACACATAATATATGGTCATGTGATCACTTCATATTTCTCTGGGATAGTAGAATCAGAGAGCTAGAAGGGACCTTAGAGGTCCTCCAGTCCAACTCCTTGTCCAACGCAAGTCCTTATACCATACCAGACAAATGGTTGTCCTATCTTCTCTTGAAACCTTCAGTGATGTAGCACCCACATAAAACTGAGGGACAAATAATGTGTTAAGATGGTTTCCCTGTGTGTCAATCTTTCCATCTATCCAGAGAGAAGACGTAGTGGGCTGAGTAGGATTTGTTTTCCTGTTGCAACTGTTGTATAAGTGAAAATAAATATTAAGACTTAAATTATACTTTCTGAAAAAAATATAATCTTGGTATATCCTTTTATGCATTTACTTATAAGGTCCCAAAGGTGAAGCTGGACGTGTCATTTCTCTGCCTGGTCCCCCAGGGACCAGAGGTTTTCCTGGACCTGATGGAAATCCAGGCCTCCAAGGTATTTCGTTGTGTAATGATACGGAGAGTGTTCTTAATTGTTCTATGATTCCTTTTCATCGGAACAATACACGGCTTATTTTATACCTAACTCCACAGGTGACAAGGGAAATCCAGGGATCCCAGGAAGACCTGGCCTGCCAGGTGAAAAAGGTCTGGCAGGGCCTCCAGGAACTGGATTTCCTGGCCCTTCAGGGCCCCCAGGTATTATCTTACTTACACTATAAAGTGAATGACTATTTGAAGAAGACGCTTTGAGGTAAATAGAGGATGGCCAACATTTCAGAAATCCTTCCTTCTATGCTGGAAATGGGACCAAAGCAAAAAATTCCAAATCTATTATAAATTATGAATATCAAAGAAATGTGATGGGGTTGGATAAGCTAACAATAAGTTAAAAACTTAACTTTTACCACCATATATCAATATGATTTTGATTTAAAAAATTGAATTTCTAAAGAAGCTCCCCAAACTCAAATAAATGCAGTCCATTTCTCATGCTTTCCGTGTTCAACATACTATAGACTGATCCGCTCTCACTTTATAGCAATAACATTTAGGCTTATATACTGTACCACCCAAGAGTGCTTTACAACACCTTCTGTATGATTTACAATGTTGAAGCGTTATTTGCATATTGCCCCCAACAATCTGGCTCCTCATTTTTCTGACCTCAGAAGTATGGAAGGATCAACCAACCTCAAGCTCGAACTCCAGGCTGTGGGCAGAGTTTGCCTGCAATTCTTCACTTTAATCACTGTGCCACCAGGGCTCCTTATGAGGTTAAATTTTGTTTTGGCTCTATACTTTCCCTCTTTAAAATATTTTTAAACAAGGATCATGAAAGATTGGGAGAAATGGATTTGTTGTTCAGTGAGCCTTTCCCTGGTGCCTGGTCTGTCTTGTCTTCATCCTCTCCTGGAAGTAACAGCAAACTGAACAGATAACTGATGTTTTAATTGGCGTTGAAATAGAATTGCTCTGGCACATTCTGTAAAATAAGTAATACACTTTAGTTCAATCTCTCAACAATCATCACATGTATTATAGTCTGAGAAGCTGGCTCAGAAGGCCAATGCTAGAATGGGTATTCCAATCCTTCAAATGCAGCGTTTCAAAACATGTTGGATCATTTAAAAGTAGCCCCATCTTTTTCCAGGCTTCTGCAGCTGCTTTGAAAACAGCTACTAACTGTTTCGATATACACATTTACACTCAGCTTCTTGGCTTCACATTCCCACATGTTGCAGAACACCCCCTTTTGAAGGACTACTGCAGCCTTAGAAGCCAAGTTGAACAGGAGAAAAGAAATAACTTTTGACAGGATTCAGAGAGACAAATGCTCATTATTATTGGCAATTAGAGAGAAAATTGCTGTTGATGAATGTAGCTGATAATGCTACCCTCCTTATAGCATCATTATAATTATAGTATCACATTCCTAGTACAGTAGATTGTTTTTATACTTTTGCTCAAGAGGTCATCTCAAGGATGTAGATATCAAGGTTTGCAACTTCTTAAATGTAATTGTTCCTTTAAAGACTGTTTATATCTATTTCATCAAGTCGGTTATGAACATAATACAAAAAGTAAGCATAACAAAACAGAAAATACTCCTTTAGAACAGCTTAAAAGTGTGCAGTTAAATAAGTGGCAAATAAAACGTCTTTTACTGGGCATGTACATAATAGCAGCATTGACAACAGGCAGAAATCTTTGTGGAGGCATCTCATCATGGAAACACCACCAGCTGTTCTTTTTATACAATACTCATACATGGAAAAGGGCTTTGGTGGATGTTCTTAAAAAGTAAAAAGTAAAAAAAAAACCAAGGGTTCAAAGCACCTCCTTTCATTTGCCATCAGTCCAAATTTTATTTATTTACCAAATTTTAAAACTGCCCATTTCCCTCACAGAAGGAATCGGGGGTTGTACGAATAAAATATTAAACATAAAAACAGTATATAAATTTTTAAAAGAGGCAGTGATGTTAAGAATTACTTAAAAGGCATCATCGCATTCAAGCTTGAATGAGATGATGTTTTATTTCATATAACAAAAAATAAAAAAAATTAACAAGAAAAAAGAATTACTTAAAAGGCGTGGGGAGGGTGCTTTCAAGGTGCTAAGCAGCTCCATGGCTGCCTGCTCCTCTGTGCACCCCAAGCAAGGACACAGAAGCATGTTTTCATGCCTTCCTTGAAGACCAGGAGAGGGGGGGACACCTTACTTCTGGGGGAGTGATGGCCACACAGGATGGACTTTGTAATACTTGCAATACAGGTTTTGTAGTACTGTTGCACCGACTAACATGAGTTTTCTTGTATTTTAAATTCACGTTTTGAAAAAGCAAGCAGTTTCAAATGTATTGCTAATAATTTGCCATAAATCTTAAACTTCAAGAAAAGCCTTTCTTTCAGAAATGAGGATTGGCAAGAGAGCATTCGATAGATTGCAGATAACAGCTTCATTTTTAGCTGTTTGCAAAGCTTTATGAACAAAGCAAATATTCAGGCCCAACCTTGGGAAGCGTGAGAATGTATTTTATCCATACCCATTACCCATTCTGATGCCAATATTTCTTTTATTTTTATTCAGAATACAATGCTCTTTTATATGGCTATGCTCATATGTTATTGGATCCTTTAATTCTTGTGATGTAATTGGACAGATGACTTTTACTAAACCAATCAACTTTTATTATGAAGTTCTTTGTTGTGCCGACTATAAAAGGAAATCTGAGCCATTTTTCCAGGTTCCCCTTTTTCATAGGAAGACCCCACTTTATCGGAGTACGCAAATAAATTGTTCCAAAATTATTTTATGACTAGTTTGCTTATTGGAAAAAGAAAGCCAAGGCTGAACCTGGAGCCAGATTTGGTCATCAGTGGTGCAGTGGTTAAATGCAGTACTGCAGACTTGCCGGCTGTTATCAGTTTGGCAGATCGAATCTCACGAGGCTCAAGGTTGACTCAGCCTTCCATCCTTCGGAGGTCGGTAAAATGAGGACCCAGATTGTTGGGGGCAATGTGCTGATTCTCTGTAAACTGCTTAGGGAGAGCTGTATAAGCACTGATAAGCGGTATATAAGTCTAATTGCTATTGCTATCAGGGGAGTATTTTATCTTTCCATTAGGTTTCTGACACAACTAGGTGTTTAGCATGACATAGGCAAATCTTTTGAAATATTATGCATCTTGTAGGCTTTCCTGGTCAGCCAGGTCCACAAGGTTCAACAGGAGAGAAGGGAGAGCCTGGTTCCTATGGTGCACCAGGTCCAGCTGGAGCCAAAGGACAGAAGGTAAGAAGAGCCAGAGCTTTGATACTGATGAGGGCCGCCTTCTTCCATGCCACCATGCTCTTAGGAACTGCATTTCCCCCACCCATTCTCTGCTTTTAGCCAGGGTTTAAGTATTTTTTGTAAGATTCCTTTCTGTTGTCGTCTTTCAAAGAGAAAAACTGTGTATAAATTATGCAAATAAATGATTACTTGCATAGTTTTGGGTGCCAATAAGGCAAGCGTTAGGGATGGCAGAATCTGGTCTTGATTTCTTTCTGTTTTATTTTTTTCCCCAAGGTCCCAGTTTGTACATTTGTTTATGCTTAATTTTAGTACAGTGGTACCTTGGTACTCGGCGTTAATTCATTCTGTTGGGAGTGTGACAGGTATTAAAAAGGATGAGTCCCAAACAAACCACATGACTTAACATGTAACTCTTTGTTTCGGCTGGGAAGAGTTTTCTGACTGTCCCTTTTCCTGTGTCAGCGACCTTCCCAATATGTCCAACTCCCTCTGTGGCCATCCACCTCCTTTTGCAGCAACCTTCCAGGCGTGGCTGACTTCCTTTCCATTCCCCACAGTTGTTCCCCTTCTTCATACAGACTCATGTTGAGTACTAAACAAAGGCTGAGCACTGGGACATTTTCATGTCAAAATGCGTCAAAAACCAAATTCAACGAGTTTTAACAACTGCATACTGAGGTACTACTATACGCACAATAAAAAGGTCACCATTTCACCATTTTTCAGAATACAATTTTTGTATTGCACATTTTTGCCTGACCCAAATATTTGAGTTTATCTTGGCAAATTTGAATTTGGTAAATTCATTTTAAAATGAATTCTCTTCTTTCCTTTTCAAAATTGTTATCTACACTTCAGAACCACACTTACATGGCTCTGCTTTCCCAGAGTTTAGAATTTAAAAATTTTACTTTTAAATTGTGTACAACAGGGATAGATTTGTTTCTTAACAATGAAGGCGTGAGTACCATAGTAATATATGCAAGTAGTGAACAAAGGTGTGGCAAAACTATTAATGTCACTTTCTTTGTGGCCTAGCTATTTGTGTATGCTATCTCCCTATAGTTGAGCTTCTGCTTACTAACTTAAAATGTGGTCAGCAAGACTCACTCCTGACCCAACCACATTCTGCCCTGAAGTGGTCAAGCTTTGCCAATGTGCCTGCCAAGATTTGCATCCCACCAAAGCCCAGAGGGGCCTTTCTCAAGTGTGACTCAAGTGAATTAGTTTCCGGTCAAAATTCAGTGTAAAACACAGATTGCATCATGCTCTTTTCAGATTTCAAATTCAAATGTTCAAATTTCCAGTTCAAATTGAATCAGGTTTATTGTGAATTATTTAGATTGTCCCAGGCTTAATGTGTTCTAGGTTTTCCACATATTGGACAAGATTGTTGTTGTGCAGTCCTCAAATGGGAAAATTGAGTAGAAATACTGAAATACTGCTATCATATTGCCCTATTCCTTCTTTTCACTAGGTTATATATACCCAATTCCTGCGACCATTCTTTATGTTTTAGCCTCCATTAATGGATATATAATGATATATCCCTTATTCATAAACGTCCACTAAATTGGAGAGTATATAATTTGCAGTGGCTTGAGTCACTTACATATTTACATTGGCATTATGATGCAAATTATATCATTTCTATCATTTGTAGAATAAATGAAAAAATCACCTTGCCTCATGTCAAGTCTGTTGGATCAAGGTCCCTTAAAATGAGGTTTCACTCTCTGATTCATTTTATTAACATTCTAAAGACTGCCTAACTGATTCTATTTTACTGACAGAAGGCAATATTTGTAGCTCAGGGTTGAAATCTGGAGTCCTTGTTGCTAGCTCTGATGATGTTGCCTAGTTTGGTAATGAAATATCTGTAAGAAAACCACCAAGCTCAGAGAGCCAAGACCCCACATGATTCTACTTTATTGGTTTGTTATGCGTATGCGCATTTCACATTCTTCTCAATAATGCTTTGTTGATGTATGTGTTAAGGGTGAAGCTGGATTAGGTCTCCCAGGTTCTAAAGGTTTTCCTGGTCCCCAAGGACGAGATGGCATTCCTGGATCAAAAGGTGACCAGGGATCTCCTGGTGTGCCAGGGGAGAAAGGACTTCCTGGCATATCTGGTCAGCCAGGATCTCAAGGTGAGGCTGCTCTGATTCACTACAATTTATGATACAGGATTTCTTTCCCTGTGTATGCCATAACTTTTGTAATTAAAATAATGTCATCCCTGCCTCGGCCTGGACTCAAGTGTGAACTGTTACCCAGACACAATCCATTCTCGGTCGACTGGAAGCTAGGTCTTAGGAAGCACAGTCAGGGGTGGGTTTCAGCCTGTTTGGGCTGGTTCAGGCAAACCGGATGTTAACTTGACATCTGGTTCATTAAAACGGTATTTAGAACGACCGGCTGGCCCTTCCTGCCCCTCCCAGGACTCTCCATGAGGATGCCAGGTAAGTGTAGGCATGTGTGGAGGCTCTGGGAGGGCCGTTTTTGCTCTCCCCAGGCTCCAGGGAAACCCAGAAGTCGCGGAAGGCCCGAAACAGGCCTATTTCCGGCCTCTGGGGACCGGGGGAAGCTGTTTTTGCCTTCCCCAGGATCCAGGAAAGCCCCTGGAGCCTGGGGAGGGTGAAAATGCCCCACCCTGTGCCATAGTGCAGGAGGCCGACTAGGCACACCCACCATGGCCCACCATGGCAGAGAACCGGTTGCTGGAATTTTTGAAACCCACCCCTGGCCACAGTGAACAGTGAACCTTCCCCTCTCCCATCCAGAGTCCATGGCAGACTGGTACCGAGCGCAGGTGTGAGGTAGCAGTTCTGGCAAATAAACTGAATGGTGTAAAAACCTCACTGGAAGTTTAGATGGCTTAATTAAAGTTTATTTCCTTTTGAATATTTCTTTTGTTCTCTTTTACATGAGAGGTCACTTTTATTCCTATCTTTTAGTTTTTAAAGTGTGACAAGGGAAGTACTCTTTTGATTCTGTTCTGTGATTACTGTATCTCATAATTCTTTCTAAGATTAGTAGGACTTTAAGGGCCTATCATTGGTGTCTTTAAAGACCAATAACTTTTGAAATGAATAACATGCAAGTTAGTATATTAACTTGTTTATTTTTCAAATTAGGTCAATCGGGTCCTCCTGGATTACCAGGTGTACGGGGCGCTCCTGGTGAACCCCAAATAGGCTCTCCTGGCCCCCCTGGCCCTCCAGGATCATTTGGGCCTCCAGGACCGATAGGTAACCTATTTGTTTGTTTCCATCACCATTAATGTTGATAAATTGAATCCTTAAGCTAACCTGTGTTGAAATGTATCCTGCACATTTTGTATGGTTTGATGAAAGGCATCGATATTCATATTTCTAATTTTTATTAAATATCCCAACCTGAAGAAAACTAGACATTGCCAGGAGCATGTGGGATAATGAAACAAGTCAACAAATTTTTATTTCATCAATGGACTTTCTAGCAAGGAAGTTGTCCCCTTAGAATATAAACTCACATTTGTTCTCTGGGAATAGAACATCTTGAATTTGAATTTATTTAATTTGAATTTATTAGATTTATACCTCGCCTCTCTTCCCCAGTCAAGGGGAATAACCGATCTTATGCTTATTTACTGAGCCAAATCGCAGAAGAAATTGTCATGTTTCTATAAATGATTGGTATGTATTAAAGAGTTGCATTTTCAGATTCAGAATGAACACATTGAATATTGTGATGTCTCTCCCAGACCCTTCCCTAGATATCTCTCTAGATGTCAGCTCAGGGTAGGATGAACCAGTTCCTGGCAAGTCAAGAGCTGAGTTGATTGATGGCTCTGAGCAGCCATGTATGAGGGATTTGGCTGAAGCACAGCTGCAACAGAACAGTCCGGAGGCTCCAGGTGGGGAAAGCATGCAGCTGCAGTTGGTCAGTGATGAGGAAGAGGAACTGCATTCTGCACCTGGTCCAAGAACATGTAGGGCAGAGAAAAGGCAGGAGCAGAGAAGGTCAACCAGATTACTCATGAGAGAAAGACTTGCCCTTCTTGGCGGGCTACACCGGAAGTTGGTTATTTGCACAGAGTACAGATGGAGGCAATGCTGGGAACAGTATATTTGTTTCCTAGCTGTGTGTTTTCTGGTCGTTGTGGTTCCTACCATGCTTTGGATTGACACAGTGCCTTGACTTGGATCGTGCTTGGAAACTTTGGACTTTTCTTGCCTCATGAGCTCTCTTGTGTTGCGGATTTAAGTTTGCTTGGTGGATTTATTTTAATTGAGAATCTTTCAAGTGCTCTGTGGAGCACTACCCTGTTTCCCTGAAAATACGACCTCCCCTGAAAGTAAGCCCTCGCTTGATTTTTACACGTGAGCCCAATACGTATGTCCCTAACTAATAGGTTAGTCAGTGGATGACATCCTCCGAAAATAAGACTGGTGCCTTTTTTTGATGGCAAAAATATATATATATATATGACAGGGTCTTGTTTTCGGGGAAACACGGTAACTAAGTGCTTAGTTCGTTCATGGCTGGATTTAATTGGGACACTTTTGGGTTTTTGGTGAAGGGAATTGCTGGGGAATATTAACAAACTCACTAAACCACAGTTACGTGTGTGCAAGTGAGCCGGACAGCACAGATACTGGCAGCTCTGAATAATTTTTCAAGAGATCTTAGCGGTTGAGGAATTGTTCACATATTAATTGCTGGGGTCATTGCCCAAATAGTTAATTGCGCTTTTATTTTGGAAATTAGTAAAACAGTAACAGAGAGCCCTGTTCAAAATAGACACTATTTCCTGTGTAGATGCTAATCCTTGTTCCGTTACATTTCAAATATAACAAACATCCTTTGTGAGTGTCTGGAAGAACAGAAATAAAGGCCTGCTCTCAGAGCTTCAGTTTCAGTGAAGACATTGCATCATCACTGTTTCTCAGAGGCAGATTCTCAGCTGTGTGGGTGTGTGAAGGAATCCACTAGATTCTGCTCAGGCTGTATCTGTGGGTGTAGTCAATAAGCTCCTTTTCCTATCCTCACTCCATAAGTCCTTAAGTTATCTCTAGCATAGTTGTTAGAACTTAGTAAATTCATATTAATACTTCTCAGTTGATTTCTAATTTTCACCTATCAAGGAATCTATAAAAGATAGAGGTAGTTTGGAGTTTAACAACTGGGTTGTATATTTCCAGATGTGGGGGGTATTAGCATCCCAAAAGCATTAGAAGATACTTTAATACAATCTTCTAACACTTCCTTATTTGAAAAAAAAGATCCGAATGTAGGATAAGAAAATGCTTCAGAAAACGCCTATAGATTTTCTAATATATAACATAAACACTATTTTTTTTTCCTTTCCATCACAAGCACTTTTACCCCCATTTCCCAGCTCATTTTATCCGATAAAGATTTCTTAGAAACTTACATGTATGTGAGTACTTAATAAATTTCAGTTGGTTGTCTCAACATGGGCTGAGCATATCTATGGTCTAAACCAGTGTTTCCCAACGTCAGCCATTTTAAGATGGGTGGACTTCAACTCCCAGAATTCCCCAGCCAGCGT
>JANHGC010002460.1:0-12859 GCA_027560395.1 Boaedon fuliginosus | reverse complement strand
GAGTCGGACCCTGCACTACTTGGGACAGGTCCATGGCTGTCATGGTGGCCATGAACTCCTGGGCTGCCCCCGAGGATCCGCCAAGGGACGGCAGGTTGAAGTCCCCAAGCACTATAAGCCTGGGAAACTCAACCGCCACCCTGGCCACCTCCTCAAGCAGACCAGGCAGGGCTGTGCTGACGCAGCTGGGAGGCAGGTATTGTATTGTATTGTTATTGTATTTTTAATATTGTTGTTAGCCACCTCGAGTTCCCCTTGACTGGGGAAGAGAGGCGGGGTATAAATCTAAATAAATAAATAAAGAAGAAGGGATCAGGTTCTGGATTGTCCTTTAAAGCACGGGTTGAAAATGGAAAATACAGATATGATTGTTTTGAAGAAAATTCCAGTCAGAATTTTGACTGATATCCTGAGGCAGAGAAAAATTTTATTCCATTGGGATAGATTCGAAGGGGTGATATTTACCTATCATGAGCAAAGATTTAGGCTGCATTCCATAGAAAAAGCTAAGGATTTTTTGATCAGATATAAGTTAATTCCTGATCCATGTGGAGAAATAAGTATAGAAAAGAAGTTAGTGATTGATCAAGATCCAAAAACAAGTAGTTGTAGAAGACCCTAAAGTTGGTACTGAACAAGAAGATGTGGCAGAGAGAAGAAGAAAAAAAGAAAAGGAGGGGATTAAAGTAGTTGAACAGGAATCTATTAGGGTGCTTAAAGATGGAGATTACGTTTTTCACATGGAACATTAATGGACCAAAGCTCCATTGAAGCGGAAAAAAATATTTCACTATTTGAGAAAACTCAATTTTGAATATAGTCCATCTTCAAGAAACACATATTAAGAAACAGGACAAGAAATATCTGATAAATAAACAATTAGTGGAAATTTATATCAGCCCCCTTTTCTATTCGTTTTAATACTGCATGAAGTTTTTGCTCTAGGTTTTTTTTTACCGGGTGGGGAGAGGTTGGCAATGCCTGGGGAAGGAAAGGTATGCTTTCGGCGGATCTCATGGCTATATTTAAAGGGCCAGCAAATGTCATTGGTGTTGGGAGATTCATTGGTGAGGTAATAGTGACTGGATGTGTGATGTTCACTGCAGCAGTAACTGGAGTTAGTGACAGGTGTGGTGAGTCATGGAGAAGTCATGAACAAAGGGCTGGTTATGGTAACACATTGGGCTGGAGATGTTAACCACGCTGAAAACATTGGCTGGGCTTCTCATATTCATTGCAGCAGTCACAGGGCAAGCGTTGCTTGTCCCTTTTATTCTCAAAGTTTTCCTGCAATTTCTTTCTGCAGTCTTTTACAATCCTTTCCTTTTGCAAAATAGTTTCATCTAGTCTCCATCTGAAACTCAAGCTCTTTCCTCTTAGAACCAAAAGCACCGGATTATGGTCCGAGAAAGATTAGGAAGTGTATCCACTTTAAAAAAAAATTTAAATATATAAAATAAATAAATAAATAATAAAAGTCCCTAAATATTTTTCATCTAGAAGAAAATGGTCCATTCATATTCACTCACTTTTCTCACTCTACTCACATTAAAAAGAAATATTAAATATTGATTATGTTTGGAGAAGTTGTCTCTTTCATATTGTTCCAATCAGCATGGGTCATGACAATAAGTCAAACTAAATTAAGTCAGTAGACATAAACTTAGAACAACTTTATTGTCACTTTGAATGTACACTAAGCAGGATATATTAAAATGAAATTTCATTGCATACAGCTCTCAAAGGGTCACCACCTCCAATATATATTATACTAGCTGATGACCCGGCCTTGCTCGGGTTCTCTTTATCCCCCTCCTCTTCATAATACTGATTTGCATACTTTGCTCCTATTGGCTGGAGAGCTTTAGGCCTCAATAGAGCTGAGCTTAGTATTTAAAAGTGTGTGGGGGGGTGTCTCCTTTGCCCTCTTTTTTTAGCTGAAATAGAGGGGAAAGAATTTTGGGACACCCCCCCCCCCAGTGCTGATTTCGCAAGCCTAACAAAGGTTTGTGTGAAATTTTGGGCTGATTGGTGCAGAACTGAATTTTTGTATAGAGCACATACAAACTCCCTGCTCTGTTTTATATATATAGATCTCTCCAACAGGTAACAGCTTGAGATGTTTTGGCTTGCAGGAGAGGCGGAGGGGGAAGGTAGAGCCTGACTTTCCTTATCTCACCTTATTGAGTCAATTAGTCTTCAACAGCAAAAAGAAATCATTCAAACGCTTGTCTCCAATGTGCTTTTTCAAGAGGCAACTGGACTTTTTGGTTCTTTCTTGAAGGCGTTTCGCTTCTCATCCAAGAAGCTTCCTCAGCTCTGATGAGAAGCGAAACATCTTCATGAGAAGCAAAACATCTTCAAAGAAAAAAATAAGAAAGTCCAGTTGCCTCTTGCAAAAGCACCGTGGGAACAGCCATGGCCTGGATGATTGAGAATCTCCATAGACATTCAAACGCTTTGTACTCGTTAAATTTATATCATTAAACATTGGTTTATACTGGTGCAACATCCAGGGTCTTGACATTTGAGCATACTGGTTATTCATAAATATTTTTAAAAGTTAGTAGAATGAAACAAATATTTTTCATTAATATGTGCATTGAATGTATCTCTAACTCTTTCAAATTGCCTATCTGTATTTTCTAGTTTTCTGGGTGATGTAAAGGAAAATGATGAGCTATAAGGAAAGGATTAAGCAATAGCAGGTACATTTACACACGATAAAACCAACACACTGTATAACCCTCAGCAGGTAATCAAATACAGACAAGGATAATATTTGGACAGGCCTAAAACAACTGGCATTGCACTACATTACATAGTTTACATAATTGGATAAAAAAATTAATTTTTTTAATGTTATTACTGTAGTTATACCTGTTGAGCTTATGTTTAAAACTCAATAGTACATATTTATTAGGTCAGTGATAACTCATGCATGTCAATATTGTTTTAAAGTTGTACAATAAGTTCCAAATGCAATAAAAAGAGAATCAGATGAAAATAATGATCTTTTGATCTAGAGTCATCATCATCTTTTAATGACCCCATAATCCCTTGCAGGGAGTCTGGGCAACTGAATGGAGCTGAGTGATTATTGGCCGGATGCCCTTCCTGTCATCAATGCAGAGTTATATCCAGCTGATAGAGAAATAGCTGCCTCTACTACAATCCAACTCACAGCTTCCTGATTGTGAGGCGAGAGCTCCATCTCTAGGCCACCACACCTCTCATCTTTTGATCTAGAGTCCTATCTCTGAATTTCAGTGTGTGCTAAATCTTTATTTGCACCCTACCAAGACTAAAGCTCCACCTAAGAGAGCTGCACTGGAGCTGAGGAATTAGACTACAAACTGATAGAAATAAATTAATTTAGAAGCATGTTAGCATAACTCTTATCTTTATTTGATTGCAATGAAATGGGCACTAGAAACTAGGAATCAACTCTTAAAATGTTGGCAAATTACTCAGATTTCAGTTTTTTGAAGATAGATGTGCATTCCTTACACAATAGGAATGTGTCCAAATGTACTTTTGTGCCTTTAACTAGATGTATTATTAATATTCAAAAGTCCAATATAACATGTAAGGGCAAGGTAGTGAGATTCTTTTTAAAATTATATTTCTGCTATTCTGGTTAAAAATACATGATGTAAACAATGCAATAAGTACAATTGTACTTAATGCTAGCATAATGTTAATATAATTCTTGTTGCTTTGTTGCCCTCTGCTGGTTTTGAGATGTATTCATTTGTATGCACTAAGTTATATAAATATACATAAATACTAAGTGAGCTTGTATGATCTCATTGTGTGAGCTTACATTTTGGCTGGGTCATCCAGTTACATTAAGCCATTGTGTGATTTGGGTGCTGGGAATATACTTCGTTGCATTGCATTAAGCTATGTGATATTTCTTATGATTTATGATTTAGTGTTTATGATTTAGTGTGGCATGTGAATTCTGAGAGAGATGGGAAAAGAGACATAACTATTAATTAGCCATTGAGAAGATTGGTTGTTTTTCACTAAATATATTCCAACTACTGTCTGATGCATAAACATCTGATATTTCTTCACAGGTAGTTTCAAGCAATGCCAATCAAAAGTTATTGAGCAGGTCTTTTACCTTTTTTCTCCTTATCAATTAATTAATTGTTGGTTAAAAAAAATACAAGAGTTGCAGAAAAGCAATACAGCTGCATGAATGTAGGATAATATTTATTCCAATGGGGAATAAAAAATGCTTGCTATTCTATTACAAATCATTCATGGATCTGTCAGTAAACCCCAGCGCACCTTCACCATAAAAATGATTGTACTTGTGATGATTATACAGCTAATGTTTTACAGTTATGAATTTATCCTTCAGTGTCTTATCTTCTCAGAAGTTGGATCAAGGAGCCAACTAAGAGAATGTTCACTTTTGTTGATCAGAATATTTGAACAAGAGAAAGAGCTACAAAGACAAGTGTTGGTATTTTATTTTCTGTAAGGAATGTACAGGGCTGTACATAAACCCAGATATACCCATGGAAGTTTTTAGATATCGGATGAGACCAAAGTCCTACAGAAAGCAACCAATCTACAAATTTCATTTTTTTTTCTGTCATCACTCAGCTAAAGTAGTCTGGATGGGGCACAAATGTCTGGCCAGGATTAGCCCGGGACCAGACCTGAATCTGCCAAGGTTCATCTCTTTGTACCAACAAACAACAAGTGATTGTATTTGTGCTTCTAAGTTGTACCTTCTATGCTGATGTCATAGACTGAAAATGTCTTTGACTGGTCTTTATCCTGACCATAACTTTTTTTTTATCACTTCCAACCACAGGAAACTTTCAGATTATGTGTTTTTACCCTTCGTAATATACTTAGACATTTGGCTCAGTGGTGATATCTAAGGACAATTTCACCCCATCATTGCTTTCAATTCCTCTAAAAAAAAAAAAATATTTGAAGCTAATTCATGAATATCTTCAAACCTGATGACCTCAAATCTCGTGAGAATCAGAATCAAAAATCACAATCAGGCTCCCAAGCTCTCACAGTTGCTGCAGTAATAAAAATCTCCCCAAAACCACACAATTGAAAAAGGGAAGTGAAAGAAATTGTTTGAACCTCTACCTTCATGCTGTGTGCATCTGTGTGGTTGTATATCCATGTGCATATAAATACACATAGAAATTGCAGCATTTTGTTCCTATAAAGGGCTGAAAAGGCCTCAAGCCGCATTTGCTCTTTGCAAAATAGGAGGTAAGTGGCCAAGAGCATAGTGAGGTAGATGTTCATGTAAATGAACTCAATTCAATTGTTCATTCCTAATATTGTTATCTTTTATTTGCCTGTGTAATGCCATATTATTCTAATGAAGCTTGATTTATTTATTTAATAACTTGAAAGTCTATTTATATTTAATTATCTACTCTATATCTCTTATAGAGGTGGGTGGCCCTACTGTATTAATACAAGAAATAAAAACATTCGTAAATTGCTGATTTTTTAAAACTGTTCTGGCTAGCTGAGGGGATTGGAATATTTTAGCTAATTGCAATGATTACCCAAATAAATTTTGACTGATTTAAAAGATCATTCCACGATTTACAAATGCTTTGCAAAACCAGGCATAAATGCAAAGCATAGAAACGTAGAAACATATTATTCACATAAACCTCTAGTTGTTTTCAACAAAGAAACAAGGAAGACAAGTAATCACACCAAATTATATAAGCCTGTGGTGCAGTGGTTCAATGCAGCACTGCAGCCTATCTCTGCTGACTTGTTCAGCAGGTTGTCAGATCGAATTTCACCAGGCTCAAGGCTGACTCAGCCTTCCGTCCTTCTAAAGGTCGGTAAAAAAGGAGGACCCAGATTGTTTGGGGGCAATATGCTGACTCTGTAACTGCTTGGGGAGTGTTATAAAGCTCTGATAAGCCGTATATAAAATCTGAGTGCTATTGCTATCTATGTTTTAAGCTGCTCACAGTCCTTTGGGAGTTGGGCAGCATAAAAATGTAATTAATAATAAATAATAATAAATGTACTTAAAGTTTTTCTCAGTGTGACAAAAACTTCCCAACCTTCCCTACCCTTTCCCTCTTTTTAGGTTTAATTCATGTATGCTATTTGTTCATTGTTAATTAACATCATAGCGGTTGTAGACATTTGTATGACATCAAAAATGAATTTAAAATTTTATACTTTGTGCGTGAAACATTATATCATTCCTGCTATAAATATTTGTTATTGAATAATCAGTAATAATAACAGTTTCATTTAAACATAGCAGAAATGCAATTCAGCAGAACGGACTGCGATGTTTGAAGACAGCTAAAGAAGAGATGAATGGTGTCCTTGGTAGTCAAAGGATGGGATAAAAAAACTGCTACGATCACATTTCATACCATTTGGCACCATCTGCCAGGAGCCTCCAAATGACCTTCCATGCAAAGCGAAGAGGCAGCTGATGCCTCTCTGTGATGGAATTTGGGAGCGGGTTCTTCTGAATGAATGCCACCAATCATGCTTTGCCAGCAGGTGTTGCTATCTACCCTGGGAACAAGCAGCTTATAGCAGCTGCATTAGTTGAAACTATTTCCCTGCTGATATTCTCTATAAAATTCAGAAGGTGTGTGTTACCACTGATGTTTCACAAACCAATCAACTTGTCATTTATTAAGCATTGTGAGCTACGACTACCTCTTCTGCATGTAGAATTATAGTGAATGTCAGATGTTCCCAACCTTTTTTCCTCATCCTGTATGCAATGGGTGCAGTCCTTGCTAGGATTGGTCAGCCCAATTATGAGCGAGATCAGTTTGTCCCTTGTGTCCTTTCAATACCCTATATAGATGGCCTTTGTATTGGAGTAGCTAGCTCCATTGGCCATGGCCTTGCATTGGCTGGGCAAAGGCTGCCCACTTCATTTTTGCAGGCAAGATCTGGGGAAACCTCAGCTCTAAATCTATTAGGTGCTGTTTTGCACTGTCAGAACTATGTATGTATGAATGGTGATTGTCATGGGAAGAACTTTGTGCACTGAATATTAAGAGTTATTTGTTGGTTCTCTTGTTGGGATGACTATGAGTTGGCTGTCACTGGGAGTTTCTGATGTATTGTTGGTAATATAATTTATCCATTGTCAGAAAAGGGCTGTCTTTCTGTCTTTCTCTTTTTCTTACTTTCTCTTTTTCTTTCTTTTATCTATCTGTCTGCCTGTCTATCTATCTTTCTATCTATCGTCTCTGTAAAACTGAATATACAGCACCTAAGCCTAATACCTGTTCTGAAAAAACAGAAAGAGGATGGTCCATAGCTCAAAAGAAACTGATTGATCTTATTTGGAATCACCTGTTAGGCCTGATTACAGTCATTAAAAGTAAACTATAAACCTTAAGGAGTTCAAGAACAATAATTTCTTGACTGTTGTGTAGTGTATTTCCTATACTTCCATGTTTCAGATGACCCCTTTCCAACACTGCTTAAGCTTTCTGTTTTGTGGAGAGCAATTAGCAGGCAACGTATGTTGTCTTAAACTTGTAACAACTTATATAAAAAGATACTCTATTACACCAGTTAATAATCTTTTTTTTATTATCATAGTGTGTCTGACTTTGAAAGTAATATAAATGTAAAAAGAAGAAGCCACTGAACTGAACTGCAATATTTCCCCCAATAACTTTGAGAGTATTTTCCCTTTATTTTTGTTTTTCCTTTGTTTTATTGTCAAGGGAAATATCTGGATTCTCTCTCTCTCACACACACACACACACAAACACACACATGTGTTTTTCTCTACTTAATGGTGTTTGGGAGCACTCTTGCATAATCCACCAAGATCTGAAGACGTTATTCTACTGACCACATAAGACCAAACGTTGCATGTTTAACCAATGTTGTGTTGGTAGATGCTGAGCACTTGTAGGGTTAGGCTATAGACAAAGGACTTTCCTGAGTCTGATTTATTGTAGCAACAGACCATAGCAACAGCTTAAGTTCATAGCAATGGTGAAGTGCTCACACCGTTTTCCTGAAAACCAGAGGGCAGAACTACTTGTTCTACTTTTAAATCTTGTTTTACCCATGGGCTGCACTTCCAGCCAAGCAATCATCAAGAAACCAGAATCCCAAAATCAGCATCATGGCAGAGAAACACCAAACCAGGTAATCCACTCTTTAAATCTTCTCTCTGCTTCCACTATTCATTAATTATTCTAAGGTTGATGTTTAATTTTCTTTATATTGGAGATAACTGGAAGATGTAAAACAAGATTGGAGTGTCCATTTTGTTTATTTATATATTATGGGGCACAGTGAAGACAAATAGCAGGCTGGAAAAAATGTGTCCTTCTTGTGCCTGATTTCTAATCAGAACAACCTGAGAAATTATCTTACCTCCAGAGAAAGTATGTTACAGATCCTATTAGTTAAAAAAATTGAATTGGTGGGGCCCAGAAAGAGAGCCTTCTGTGCCATTGCCTTTTTTGGAATATTCTCTCCCCAGAAATGAGTCAGGCCCCACTCTCACCTTTCAGAAGGTGTGAAGACATACCTAAGCCAACTTGTGTGGTGCTCACAGTATAGCATGCAACGCAGGGAGTGGTTAGCCCTCTGAAGGCACTCCCTCTGCCTTTTAGCTTTTAATTTATACTATCTTTGTTTTTAGTTGGTTCCCATTTTATTGATGTACTCTATGTTTACAGGGCAGTGGATCAGAGGTTAAGATGCTGGGCTTGTCAGCTGGAAAACTGACAGTCTAGGTCAGGGGTCTCCAACCTTGGCGACTTTAAGACTTGTGGACTACAACTGCCAGAATTCCTCGGAGTTGAAGTCCACAAGTCTTAAAGTTGCCAAGGTTGGAGACCCCTGGTCTAGGTTCAAGACCTGAGCTGCACACTGCGGGGCGAGCTCCCATCCTTCCCCCAGCTCCTGCCAACTTAGCAGTCCGAAAGCATAGAAATGTAAGAAATGACATATGAAAATCGTTTTTATGAAAATGAACACTGGAATAAAATAGTTTTCCTGTTCAGTCTTGACTACTTATTCTGAATTTAGTCTTCAGGTTTCTTCTGAGAAAAATCTGTTACTGCTATCCCCAGAATATAACTATTTCACTTTTTCCTCCTTAAGAGTTTTTAATGGGAAAAAAATGTAAATTGCAGTGGGTCTGACTTTGTCTTCAACTGCCATTAAAGTCTGAATGGGGCAAGGCAATCTATAGGCTACTCATAACCTTTAACTGGCTGAAAAAGTACATCATAGGCAGTGGTGGGATTCAATTTTTTTTACTACCGGTTCTGTGTGTGTGGCTTGGTGGGTATGGCTATGCAGCCAGCCAATCAGAGCTGGTATTTGCTGTGATCAGCCAATCAGAGGTGATATTTGCCGGTTTACCGAACCAATCAAAATTATCACTCCTGTTTCTCCCGAACCTGTTGGAACTGGCTGAATACCACCTCTGATCATAGGGCAACAATGTTTGAACCAAAGTACCTCAAATGGGCTGACTTACAGAAAGTGTCCGAGATCTAGGACACAGGACGCTCAAGAAATTGAAATTTGGCAGACTATAAAACATTTGCTTTTATCACATAAAATTTATCATAAAACAGTTTATGACATAATACAAAATGTCATAAAACATTTCCTGTTCTGTTGTTTGGCTGTGCTATACATTTCAACACGGGCTACTTCCAAAGTAGATATATCTCTGAACGGATCCAGATCAATCAAGTTGCCTGAGTCAATTCTGTCTGGAAGAGGCAGTGCTATCTATTCTTTGGAGCCAAACCGTTGGGGGCTCTCTGGGCAACATCCAGCACTTAAGAGGATGATTGGAAGCCAGTACAGAGCTTAAAGGACAGGAGTCATCTGTTCAAGGCAGCAAATTGTGTCCCAACAGATATGGAAAAAGCCAAGTTAGGGAAGGCAGCTGTCAATCATTTCTCCCAATCCCTTAGCCAACATTCCCACAAGTGTGCATGCAGGCACACACAAATACATCAAATATTGTATACACATAAAGGATGCTGTAATTTATTTTTTAGGCTGGGAGAGAGAAAATATTTCTTGGCACAGATAGCCTCGTCTCACAAGGTGGGTCAGCAGCTGCAGATGATTCCCGTGGACGAGGCTTGCCAGAAGATGGGATGAAGGGATTCCAGTCCATTAAAGAACAAAGCAAAAGTCAACATATGGGTGTGTATTATTATCTCTATATAGAAAAGTGTGTGTGTGTGTGTGCGCGCGTTCCAGCATAACTCTCGAATGGCTTGAATAATTTCAACCAAACTTGGTACATAGATGACTTACCCTCTAAGAACAACCACTGTCAGGGTAAGGCACCCCTAACACCCCTCAGGGAGGCTGTGTGCCTTAAAAATAGTGGAGATGCCATGGTGATGGCTTCACAGCACTCCACAAGGGGGTTCCCTCTGACTTGTGAAGCTGCACAAGAGAGCAGCGTGAGGCCCGACTAAAGAATAAGAGACATAGAGCTACTACATCTAGAGCTTCACACACAATACAACAGCATGAGGCCCAACTAAAGAATAAGAGACATAGAGCTACTACATCTAGAGCTTCACACACAGTACAACAGTGTGAGTCCTGACTACAGCATTTTCCTCTCTAATACAGCATTGCGATAAATAAATACCCGGGCAAAGCCGGGTTATCGGCTAGTCAGTTGATATAAGCTAGGGAATGCAAAAAACACAAGGCTAAATTATGGTAGTTTTCTTTGAAGCCCTGCAGAACATTCCCATTACCCATAGATATTTATATTTTTCAAGTCACAAAATAGCTAAACAAGGATCTAAAAAATAAGCAAGAACAAGGTCTGTAAACAAATTAAAAGTAGGCAAGAACTAATTTCTTTGGGTTTCCCTGCCCCTACCTTAGAATCCCTAAGTAAGAAAGATCTTTCTCTATATATAGAGCCACTAGCCCATGCAACAACCTCTGTATGGTTTCCAAATCTCTGACAACTACTGTCAGCTCTTGCTGCCTTTGGCAGTTGTCATGATGCCTTTGACAGTCCTGTCATGTACTGACTTGTCTGCTAGGATAGAAGTTATACAGTTGCCCACAGCTTCCCACTGAGTTTCCCCAGCTGTTCTAAGGGCTGCAAAGTGTATTTCATTGTTTTATTTACTTTTGTAGATTTTCACTGGATTGATTTTAAGAGCCTTGGGCATTACTTCAATTATTATGATTTACAGGCTCATCAGTTTCACAGTGGAGGGAGTGTGTTGGGTGGGATAGCATATTATAGACCAATGTTGATTTTAAAAGGAGCATTCCCTGATGGAAAATATTTGAAGTTGACATTTATTATTACTGGAAAACCCCACACTTCTATAAACAGAGAATTGTACAATGGAGCAAAAGTCTCAACTACTTACACACTTGGTTTGTAAGGAATAACATCCAGTACTGTAGTTCTATAGATGCCCACTTGATTTTTCTTGCATATACATGGAAGTGAGGAGGAAGAGTCTGTTATACTATTCAGGAGATGTTTTCAGGATCCTAATTTTTTTTTTTAAAAAAAATCTGTGTTTGTAACGCAATCTCAAGAACGAATGGAGAAACTGCTGAACAAGAATAATAAGAATGAGATTGGTGCAGATGTTTAAAAATAAATCTACTACATGTTGGAAATTTCAGCAAGAACCAGGATCATACTATCATATGTAGGGACACGTGAAGAGGCTAAAAAAAATTGGTTGAAAATACAAGAGTGGTTAGAGAGAATGACATTACAATATATTGAGATGAAACCAGAAATATTTCTATTGGGTATTTTACCAGAAATGTATAGGAAGGAAGATGTATTTAATGGTTCATATGTTGACTGCAGCGAGGATTGTATTTGCAAAGCAATGGAAATGTTCAAAAATACCAAAGGAAGATGATGTAATAAAGAAAATATTAGAGTGTGCAGAAATGAATAGGTTGACATTGGTGATCAAAGAAAAAGATGATACTGAATATTATACGATATGGCAACTATTTTATAATTGGCTAGAGAATAGATTTGAAGAAATATAATAGAATATATGGATTTTGAACAAGCAACCAAATATTTTATCTATTACTAAATAGGATTGATATATATTTGTAATACTATGATTATGAAATGTTTTATTTGTATATGAAATTAACTATTTTGATGTTAGAGAATATCAGTTTTGTAACCCGCATGACATGAAGCCTGATGTTGGATGATGTTGATTATACTAAAAATAAAAAAAAAATCTTATTAAAAAAGAATGATAATGATAATTGTCATTCTTTTAATTATTATTGCATCTCTAACATGGTCAGATCATAAACATGTTCCTTTCCCTTGTTTTAGGTTAGACTTAGTTTTCATAAGCAGCAGAGAAAGGATGATACCTTTATAAAGTCCACCTTTTTCCTGGAACCCATAACAATACACTTGGGTCATCTACCAGTCTTATGAGATTGGAGAAGGTATAAGATAGTTCTGGGGGAATGGGAATTATCTTTATCCTTCCACATATCCCAGAAAGCCTAGGGCAGGGGTGTAAAACCCATGGCATAACAACAGCATTGCATGACATAATGGGACTTTCCCCCCCCCTTTGCTAAACCGGGCAGGGGCAGGGTCCAGCACGTGACCCATCTAGCCCATAGGGTGTGAATTTGACACCTCTGGCCTAGGGCTATCACATCTGGACTGCAAAAATCCCAAATGACCATGAAATGCCAGAATATTTATTATAGCCTTATTATATTTCTTTGCTGCCACCCAGGGGTGGGTTTCTCCCGGTTCGCTGGTTACCCGCTTCGTGGGCGCGCTTTCTGAATGTCTGTCAAAAGCGCGCTG
>JANHGC010002459.1:67491-77619 GCA_027560395.1 Boaedon fuliginosus | reverse complement strand
TGGGTATTAGACTTTTTATATTGAATGACATTATATTTTTAATTGTTGTTCGCTGCCTCGAGTTCCCCTTAACTGGGAAAATGAGGTGGGGTATAAATCTAATAAAAAATAAAAAAATAAAAAATAAAAAAAATATAGCCACTTGCTTTTGGCTTTACCCCACCCACAGCTTGCTGAAGCCTTATTTGTTCTTGGCATTCATCCATGCAAGAGTTTCTTAGAAAAACACTGACTTAATGGTCTATGTGAGCTCTCCTATGAGCATACTATCTCCACTGGAAGCTTGCCCTAGCCAAGAGATAGCTAGAGTGCAGGATGTCATCACACAGATGACAACAGCCCTAATTTGATGGATTGTTTTTTCTCCTCCTATGAATTGGTTTCACCAATTAACCCAAATTAAACTATAGCTATTCCAGCAAAGATTGAGATATGCCTTCCATCTGGTAACTAATATGTACTGTATTGCACCTAGACTGTTCACTATACTAGAATTGCATCTGAGACTTAACTCTGATTTGATTTCTCTCAACAGTCTAGCGACAAAGATATAGATTCAGCCATTGTTCGGATTAGATCAGGTGTGTCAAACTGGCAGTCTGCAGGCCAGATGCATCACACGCAGGCCACACCCACCCCAGCTCCACAAAAGAGAAAAAATGTCATGAAACATCACATGATGGCAATGTGATGCTGTGAGTTTGACACCCATGGATTAGATGGTCTAAAAAGACTGTGCAAGTGACACAATTATCCCACATACACCCACAAGTTCCATTAAATCTGATTGAGAGTTTAAACTCTGATTGAAATTTCAAACCCTGCAGAAGTGTTAACCACATAAAATGTGATTAAACAATGAGAGATTATCAACATATCAGCATCCTATTAGAAAATCCTCCTTTATTAGGCTAAAACCTTCTTTGAACTAGGATTGCATACAGACTAAGGTTTAATGAAATAGCTACCTTATAGGTAAAACATGGAATGGAGGTTAGTTTCTGCAGTGAACTTCACTGTTTTACTGATAATTTCTAAGTCTTGTTTGAAAATACAAACTCACATGCCTTGTGATACTATCCCTTCTTTCCTGTGTACCTTAAATGTATTTTTCACTAGTAATCGTGCAGACAAAAATAACAATAATAAAGTTCAAATAAGTTCAAACCAGAGTTACATAATCAGTCATTCTGTGTTTTCATTTTCTGAAGATGACAGATCTCTTCTGGACCGTTATCTGTGACATTTGGAAAATTGAAAGTCAGAGGGAGAAAGACCCACCCAACAATGCTTGGATTTGCTTTTGACCTAAAAGGGAATAAGTTGTCAAGAGTTATGGATCATCTGATAGCTTTTTGCTTTTTCTATATTGAAAAAAATTGAAGGAAAAAACAAAACTATAAAATAGTCAGGGATAACAGCCACCTTGGAAGAAAACAGACTCAAAAATCAGGAGAATAAACAAGTCAAATGGATGGATGCATCTGCTAGAAAGACTGGCTTTTGAGCAAGGATTCTGATTCCATTTTGTGCTGAAGGTAAGAGGGCAACCTCCTTTATTTTATTTTATTTTAAGAATAGTCATCCACATCCACACCCAAATATTCCTGTTATCTTGAATCAGTATATATTGAGTCCAGGTGACAATGCTGACAGAGAGACTTATGTGGCTTTGTATTCTTCTGTATTTTATTGCTCACATTAGTTCTTGGAAAGGGAGAAAATGTAGAGCTCAACAGTCCATAAATCTTCACTGACACTCTTCATGATATTGTCTCCTTGGGTTAGGGAATCTGAAGGTGACATACTGTATCCTCTGCTTGTGCTAAGAGAAGCTACACTCTATGTAGATCAGAAAATTACAAGTTCACAAAACAATAGGAATAATTACTTTTCAACATTAAAAAAATATTGTTAAAATTTTATTTATTGAAAGCACAACAGCATAACATTTATTGAAACCAAGATCAGTTTCACTTTTACGCCTCACTAATATTTTGAAATTGGTATGTTTCTTTGTAACGTTAATTGTTGAAAAAGTTGGGGGCATCATAGCTATGCCAGAAAGGAAAGGAAAAACAAAATAGCTGTTTAAATAAAATGCAATGGTGGAAATAGCCGAAGTATTGGATTAAGTAATCAACATATAATTACTATTCAGTCTCATGTCTTCATAATTTTCTGGCCAATTCAATTGGTTAATCAAGCCTAACAGTTCTATGTAAAAAGATGAAAAAGTTAATCCATTATATTTGTGTCCCAACCTCTGATAATCAACTCTGCTACATTCATGGACATTCATTCAAGGTACATAACAATTCCTTTCCACTTTCTTTTCTCTTTGCACAAAACCTCCTCAATGTCTGTTTATTTTAAATTTTGGCAGATAGCAGGGGGTTATTTTCAGCTTTTCCAGAATAAAATCATAAACTTTCCTCTTTGTTTCTTAAAAAAGCAAAAAAACAAACATAGACTCCAATATAGACCCTGGCCCTAGGGGGAAGAGTATTTTTGTTTTTTATCTTTATTTTTATGAAACGTTGTGAGGCTGGAATCTTTATATGAGAAAGGGGAGCACAAAAGTTGTAAGTAAGTAAGTAAGTAAGTAAGTAAGTAAGTAAGTAAGTAAGTAAGTAAGTAAGTAAAACTTCCAGGAGTTCTGATTGTAGCAGGTAGACAACATCCTACTCCCAAGTGAACTAACCTGCCCAAGGATAGCACTTAGACTTATATCCTACTTCACAGTGCTTTACAGCTCTCTCTAAGTGGTTTACAGAGTCAGCATATTGTCCCCAACAATCTGGGTCCTCATTTTACCAACCTCAGAAGGATGGAAGGCTGAGTCAAACTTGAGCCGGTGGGAATCAAACTGCCTGACTGCTGGCAGCCAGTAGTAAACAGAAGTAGCTTGTAGTACTGTTGTTCCAATAGGTTCAGGAGAACTGGTAGCAATAATTTTGATTGGTTCAGAGAACTGGCAAATACCACCTCTGATTGGCTGACTGTATAGCTACGCCCACTAAGCCATGCCCACAGAACCCGTAGTAAAAAATTTGAATCCCACCAATGATTCTAACCACTCCCCCACCACTGATCCTCATCATGCAACACAATGCTTTTCCTTTTTGTGTGTTTTTTCAAATAATGGTAGTAAAATTCATGTGTGTTGGGCAGTCAAGCATCTGAGTCTCTGAGTCTCATTCTTCGGAAACAAAAACAGAAGGAGGAGTGCATGTTTGCACCTCTGAGGTTTGACACTGAAGTGAGACACTATGGTCTTTTCCTGCTCCACTTCTTCTTCTCTTCATGGTTCATATGGCAAAAACATAGCATAGTAGAAAAGGCATCATTTTAAATATATGAATAGCTGACATACTGACTCAAACCCAGTAATATCCAGACAGGCAGTGGAACAGCTTGGGTATCATATGATCCTACTTGGTTATAGGCCGGAAGGTACAGGTTATTTGATGGCAGCAATTCACTGATTATGGGATATACATCAGACTATCTTGACACAAGAATCAGCACTGATGTGGAGTAAGAGTCAGATTAGGGAAAGAGTTGCTCAGTCATTAAGTCATGCTTGCCCCAAATAATAGCTTTGAATTAAGATGACCATCCTTGCACTGCTAAAATAACTGCAAAGGTAGCACTTTCTGTACTTTTTTGCACCCACCTGGATTTTTGCAACCCAGATAAAGTAGCTCAATTTGTCTCCAGGAAACACTCTACTTTCCAGCTGTTCTTCCTGGAGGAGTACATTATATGCAGAACAAGCTTTTCCCTAATCCCCATGCAGAATTCTCCCTCAGGCAGATTTCACCATATGAAATCTTTAATCTGGTGAAATTGCAATATTTCCAGCTCCCAAACCATAGGCAACCTTATTATGCTTCAAATTGTTGTTGAGAAAATATAGATCTCTTTGTGGCAGAAGCTTTGGCCAGAACAATCCATATGCTCAGTGTCTCTTGAACCCAGAAATGAGCTAATCAAACTATTTTTCCCACTACAAGTAATAGGAAGGGTAGTGAGGCACAAACTTCTCTCCCTCCACATTGCTTGTCTGCAGGTGGCAGAGCATTGGGCTTAGAAAATCACAGATTTTGCATCTAATACCCTCAAAAAGATTCAGAGAACTTATATTGTCTCTTCTTCAGCATTTTGGGTTTTATTTCAACTGTTAAATGTTTGTTGTGTTTCCTTTCATGTAAAAAAAAACCATGAAGAATGATGAGGGTTAATGCTAAAGTGATTTATCAAACTGTCTACCTGCAAGTTTTTGTTTCCAAGTTTATTTACTTATTGGAAAAATCTCAATTTGTTTGTTAAAGTGCTGGGCTTAAATGGGACATTGTTCCCGGTGATGTCCATCAGGGATATCTAAAAGAACATCTGGAGTTCCAAATTCAGTAATTTAATTCATTTGCTAGAATACTATCTTCCTGGAACCAGGTACAAATAGTTATGTCCTGTATGCCTGGAGATATTGTAGAAACCCAAGGAGATGGCTTAAAGCAACATTCAGAAAATGTGATGTAAAAGATGAGGACAGAAACATTCCTAAAGTCTCTAGGAGAGATTTTGGATGATTCTTCTTAAATCATTGCATATAAAAGGAAGATAAGGAGATGCACTTGCAAGATTCAGTTATTATAGGCTTAGTTCTGGTCTTCCTATGGAATGTATTTCCTGATTTTGGTCTACTTCAAAGGGCTGACAAATATACAGTACTACTGGAATAACTCATAGTGCATCATTTTCTATTTCAGCATCTTAACCACAACTGGCCATTAAATCACCTTTAACTGACACTTGGGTTTTGATTCTGCATTTATGAATATCTTTTGAGCACATTTTGTTGTTGTTGTTTTTTAAAAAAATTGCTTACAAGTATTGTTCTCAGAGTAATTTGACATAACTCCAGGAGGATAAAAAAGATTCTTTTAAAGTTTCAGTATAAAAAATGTACAATTGTACCATTTCCATCTTGGGAATCTGATGTGGACATACATTGCTCTATATTATTGTTATTTTTAGTAACATTGAATAACACTAATCTGCAGGGACCACATTCGGTTATGAGGTCCCCAAATTTTTTACTCTGCTTTAGTGATATATGAACCTCCTACTATTTGTTTCCAATGTGGCAAATGCTTTGCAGCTATTCAAAGCAGAAACTTGGAAAATGCCTGAAGGTTAAAGCATTTACTCCCAACACTGCTTTTTCCTTTCCTTTGCGATTCTCAATTTGGACAAATCATTAGCATATATATTCATTGTGGCTTGCTAGAAACAATTGAACTGGTTTGCATATTTTTGGGTAACATAGGCTGAGAATGAAAGAATAATGAAAAGAAAATAGGTTAAATTATAGCCATGAGAGAAGGGTTGACCAATTCTCTACTTAATGTATAGTATATAGAGATAACGTCTCTATCATTTATCTAACTACTCACTTATTTACCTAAGTCTCTTCTGTTTTTATAGTATCTGGTATTTTGTTTTGAATGTTAATTTGGAATAAGGTAGTGAGGATAGGCATCCAACTTTTGTTTTCTTGTTTTTCAGGTGAAATCTTTGTCCTCATACAGCTAAAGTAGCAGAAAGGCGGAAAGTACCATAAAATAAAAATGACCCATGAAAAATCCTGGTTAAAAGCCAAAAGAAAGAGCTAAACAAGGAAAAGCAGGAAAGGCAAATTGCAAGCAAAACTAAGTTGAAGTTTAAAGTATCACAGTAATGCTTCACTTTGTTGTTGCTGACTATATTCTCATGGGGAAATGTGGGCACTAGTTGAAGCTGAAGCTAACATTGTGGACTTCCTAGTTCTTTTATGAGATCAGATGAAAAATCATTATCCAAGGTATGTTGTTATAGATTCAATTTAACTGAACCTTTCTTTTCAACTGTAATCTGTTTCAGATTTCAAAGGAATTCCCATTGTGAAGCATGTATTTTATGCTCATTTGATATTATGGATACTGAAAAGATTTTTTTCCCAATTATGCTTTCATAGTTTCATCCAGGCACTACTTTTTTTATAGAGTTCCTGCATGTATATTTTATGCATATGGATATACATGGTGAATAATTCAAGGGACTGAATACACTTACTACAACAGGATGTGATGCTTTCATTTTATCTGCTGTGGTTAAAGAAAAAGAAATATCCATCAGGAAATTTACAACACTGATGTCTTTTCTAAATATTTAATACATTGGATGCATCAAAGTCTCTTTTTCTCTGATAAGTACTTAATTATGTCATTTTCAAAGTAACAATGATAAAGCTGGAATTACTTTAATTGAATTTGACTTCGATTAGGCGCTATATTGGATGAAATGCTTTCAATGGCTTATTTTGAATATTCTATATTCAAAATAGTGCTATATTCAAAAGCAATTCCACTAATAAATAATATCTCAATATATGTCCAAGGGTTATTCTTCCACTTTCCCTTTTTCCATGAACAGTGCTCAGATTTTAAGTCATGTAAAGAAGTCTTTATAAAGTGTTATTCCTAGATGTTTTATATTGATATTTAATATACACCATAATTATTATAATTACTATATTAATCTCACTCAGGTACACCTACATTCACAAATATAATATATGGAAGATATTCAAGTCAAATATTATGTTCTGTGTTGGGTTTTATGCATGCAAGGCAATTAAGGGGCTGCATGTATAATACCAAGAAGACAACACTTCTTACATGATGCATTCATGTAAGTCTTTATACTTGGGAATACAAGACATTAGTTTATTCATGCATGTACAGCACTGAATTTCTCTGTGCTTTTGGTCAGACATCTCTCTATATCTTTTTAACATGTTAAAAAGGTGTGTTGCTGGACATAATATGAAATACCTTTCTGTATGCTAGAGATATGGACACCAACATTAACAAGTCATTAGTAGATGTTGATTATGTCCATTAAGGAATTAACTCTTAGTTGTAGTGAAATCCTGTCATTAGAGATGGCCTTGAAAGCACAGCCTGAATTTTACTGAACCAATGTGATTCTGATTCAGCAAAGAGGAATATCACACAAATGAGACTGCATTTTTCACATATAGATGTATTTATCTACTAAATTTTGTATGCTGCCCCAATCAAAAGACCATAGGGGCTCAGACTTACAAAATCTAAACAAAGCAATAAAAATAATAGACAACAAACTATAAAACCAAGCCCTTAAAAATTGGCAGAGGGGGAGCAGCCCCAGATAGCAACCCCTACTTTTCAAAATTTAACACAAAAGTAAATTTTGCTTCTGAAATTTAAGACAACAGGGCCAATCTGAGCTAGGGCAGTGGGAGAACTATTCTACAGGTCTAGAAGAAACACTAAGAATTTTTATTTATATATGCCTGCTTTCCCTATGCACATTGTCAGAGAAAAATTTACTGACTTGTGTTGGCCATTTATTTATTTATTTATTTGTGTTTATACCCTGCCTCATTTCCCCTGTTAGAGGGAACTCTAGGCGGCCATGGCTATGATACAAACCAACCAACCAAATAGAAGCATTGTTCAAACTAATCCTCCTGTACTTTCCAACTGAAGGAAGGGGAGTGGTTTCACCAGAGGTATAAAAGACCGTCCACCACATGCTTCAGTGTTTTTTGGACCATGTTCTGATAAAGAGCAGGCATCATCTGTGGCTACGGGAGACTCTGTCAGCAACCATCATTTTTTTTATTCTGACACACATAATAGTGGTGACTGGAATATTCAGCATGCCCTATTCATATGGAAAGATCCCACTTGGAGGAGATGGCACAGAAGTCCCCAGTATCTAAGTTATTGAAAGGTTTAATGATAATAATCAACTGTTTGAATTGGACTTTTAAACTTCGAATTTGAAATGCTAACCAGCAGCCAGTGCAGCTCCCATTAGTGTGAAAACTTAAAAGACTAACCTTAACTCTAACTCAGAATAGTTAATTATTGCAGAACAATGCCCCTATCCTAACATACTGTATAATGGTATGTTGTTTTAACAGCCGCGGACAGGAAAGCACTACAGAGAGTGATTCATTTGGCACAAGAAACCATTGGTTGCTCCCTAACACCACTGGATGACATTGCCAGGTCTCACTGTTTCAGTAGAGTAAGGAAGATTCTTAGGGATGACACACACCCTGGCCGGTGTCTCTTTTCACTTTTACCATCAGGCAGAAGACACAGAAGTATAGCCAACTGGATAAACAGGTTAAAAAACAGCTTCTACCCATGGGCTGTCAGACTTCTAAACACAATATAGCACCACAAACAGATTAATATGACGAATTTCACTGGTGCCAGTGTAGTGTGTAATATGTATATACCATAATATAAGATCATACACCAGAGTAATACACATGTTGCACAGAATATGATGTACATATGGAAATATATGGCTAGTTTTTCTCCTAACTACTTGTATAAGGATTATTCTTTATATTATTCATGTTGTCTTGTATTCTTGTATGGACTGCACCAGTAGAAGCTAAACCAATTTTGTTGTATACATGATATACAATGACAATAAAGGATTTGAACTTTGAACTGTTACTTAACAAGTAGACTAACAGGATACCAAAAAGATACCCTGGCTGATAGAATTAAATGTTATTAATAGACCCAGCAGGACAATACAGCTGCCCTTCCCTAAGCTCAGCCACAAAATATCATGCCTTTCCTTAATCTTAACCTGGAAGGGATATGGACAAATGTGTTTATTCAAGGTTCTCTATAATAGTTGTCCTACCATCTTCCCTTTAATTTTCCTGAAAAAGGTAAAGGGACATAGTTGTCCAAAATTTCTGGGCTCAAAAGTATCCTTTTGAGTACTACTACTAACTTCTTCAAAGCTAGCTGCATGACTCCTTTGGTCAAAAAGGCATTTACCATTTTTTGAATCCAGCCTATTTTCTGTTAAGCTGATCTTACAATAAAGACCTTTTACTTCTTGTCTGGACTACCTCAAAGGATAAATATAAGTCTTGCAAGTCTCAAAACATTTCCCCTTTTAACTCTTTAGGAAACTGGGAAGGTCCCTACTGAAATATTTCCAATGCACTCCCCTCTCCTTTCTGGGTATTGATATATTTCTTAAACAATGTTTTTCCACTCTGTTCTCCCTTATGTCTACCAAGAATTTCTATATGTAGACCATCCTGACTGGGTCTTTAAGTCCCAAGGAGGTTATTGGTGCTGGAAAATCTCATGGCTACCAGAAAGTGGTTTTATTATAACAATTTTCTAATGTCCACCACCTCTAGATGATATTGTCAATCTTATAAAGCCATAGAAAGGTCAAGTACATATGAATCATGCCTGAAATAATGTAGGACAAATCTATGGTTGTCACAGTGGCCACAACTTGGGGATCTGTGCAATATATACCTTTGATTTGTTCTTCAAATTCTGGCTTCTTCTAGCATCAGTGTTATATCTCTGTTCCATCAAAAATAAGGTCATTGAGGAGGAGAATGGAACAGTTTTGTTGTTGTGGTAGCTTATTATTATTTATTTCACACTAGCCAATAACCCAGCTTCACCCAGATCTATTTGGGCCTGATGCTGTTAGTAGCTCTATGTTTGTTACTGTTTTGTTGGGTGTGCTGCTGCTGTGTTGTGCAGTGTGACACTGTTCTCTCGCACCCCTTGTGGAGTACTGTGAAGCCCAGCACCACACTGCTTTCTCACAACCCTTGTGGAGTACTGTGAAGCCATTTTTAGGGGACACAGACCCCGCCCCAACAGGTGTTAGGGTTGTCTTACCTCCACAGTGTTTGTTCCTGGAGGGTAAGTTATCTGTGTACCAAGTTTGGTTCAAATTTGAAGAGCCATTCAAGAGTGCTTGTGGAACAAACACACATCCTTTATATATATCAAGCCTACACGGGAAAAGACCTGATTACACCAAGATTTTCATATATATATGAAAATGGCAATGCCATTGTCCTGTTCTGTGTCCTGGTTCTTGGGGGGGGTGTCCTTTTGGATTAGTTTGGTAATAGTGTTTCTTTGGAATCCGTTAGAAATTAATACATTTGTGAGTGTGTGTAATTCAGTTTTCAGGTGGTCTTTGTCAGCTAGTCGTTTGGTTCTGGAGATGAGAGTCTTG
>JANHGC010002459.1:43130-53607 GCA_027560395.1 Boaedon fuliginosus | reverse complement strand
AGTCAATATTTTGTTAATCTGCTTGAACTCTTTTTTTATTAGATGTATGTTGTATGCATGTGTATGAGACTTAAGAACATGTTTGCATATGAACATGATGAACATCATCATGCAAAATGTTAAATGTTTTAAAAATTCAATGAATGAAAAATCCAGTCCATGCGTTTGGGGGATTTCTTTTTTTCTTTTTCCTTCCCCCAGAATGATGCATGTTTTAGCCAAAAGAACAACATTTGGAAGCATTTCAGGCTGATAAGCAGACTTTATTTGCTTTCTTCTTCTGCTAGACAGAATTTATATTAGCAAAGCAGCATTTTATTCTATTAACCATGCTACCTGTTTATTTTCTGCTGACCACCTGACTACCAATTCATCTCTTTTTTTTCCCCTCTCACTCTTTGAAGATCTAAGACAGAAAAGGGTTTGTTGCAAATGGTGAGAAACTTTATAAGCATGAAAGAAATCTAAAATAAACAGTAATAAGAACATTACACTTTCCTTGATTTCTTTTACTTCAGATAGTGTCTTACTGAAATAATAGCAGGAAGAAAGAAATGTAATCATTTTCAATCTTAACAAGACTGGCACTTGTCATTTCCTTTTTAATTTTCTGTATTCTTCTCTTTTAAAAGGGAAAAATGGTATTTCAGTATAAAATTGACTAAAGTTAGCTCACATGTTGATAAGAATTTGCCAAATTGGCCAGAGTCATTGAGAATTAAAATAATAGTGAAAATTATACTCCTTGAATCACTATATAAAGCATAATACAGTTATTTTTTATTTACTTATTCATTCATTCATTCATTTCTGAGATTTGCACTACTCAGAATTTTACATTTTAGTTCCTTAGGCCTCCAAAAATGCTCACAAAAAGTCCACATATATATTAGACTAAATATATTTGTTTGAAGAAAATAGCCTATGGCCTTGAGCAAATATGGATTGTAAGAATGACATGGAAAGAACAGAAGTTTAAAAAGCAGGAAGCAGTGTCTTATTTTCTGCACTAATTGCACTACTTTTGCATATCAGATGTAGCTTTTGAGATTTCCTAGGAGCAAAGAAGCTTGTGGCTTCCTACCAAAGAAACATTTGCAATCATTTTCTTTTCACTCTTTATTAAATTATGCAATTATTAAATTTAATTTCAATTAAATATATGTGGGGGTTTTTTGTTAGAAAGAAAACTGATTAACTTCAGATAACTTTGGGCCCCTTTCTCACTTTTCTCTTTACATTTCCTTCTTGCTATACCTTAATACCTGCATGATTTCAGAACATGCAAAAAACTCCTAATGAATAACTAGGCTATTTAACACTTCAGCTGTTGGTACAGATGTCAAGCAACCAGGTAGTATGGTGTTACGTACCAACTATACTGTCAGAAAATATCTGTAAGGGAAGGCATGCAAGTTTTTGAACAACCTTGTTAGGTCTGTCATCTTCAGCATACTCTGCTTCACTGTCATCCTGCCATAAAATGCAGGGGGGAAGGAGATTGAGGAAGTAAGGGGGAGGAAATTACAGGGTGACAGGAACTAGAGATGTCAATATGGAACAGATGGAGCCATGAGAAGGGAATGTGAAACTCCATCAAAGAGGCACCAAACCTCAGAGCCGTACCCCAAACATATAATTTGAATATAATTGGACCCTGACGGACTGGCCAAGGGGGAGGACCAGGGAAGAGGGATATATGCTTTGTGTGGTAATATTCAGATCCAGGTTTGCCTATTTTGTAACTGCTTGACTTTAGTAAAAGTAAACCTTTCACTTCACAAACAGAGTTGAGGGTCTTTCGTTCCTAAATGCCCAAGTCGGGACAAGCCTGACAGCCTTATTCTTTCTTCCTTGAAGAGCATGATTAAGATAGCTGTTAGATATCACTCACAGCAAGATTCCGCCCCACCTTGCCATGAGTGATGTGGAGTTGGCCACACCTACCCAGTCACATGACCACCTAGTCACACCACGGTGGGTGGTGTGGCTAGGTGGTCATGTGACTGGACGGGTTGCCTAGCCACCTAGCCACATCCACCCAGTCACATGACCACCTAGCCATGCCCACTACTAAGCCATGCCCACAAAACCGGTTGTTAAAAAATTGAAACCCACCCTTGAGTTCTACTGGTATCACTTTAATTATGCTAGCCTCCTTATAGGCATGTTTACATTCTATCTGAATGTATATAGGAATGAAGGTATATTGGCATCTATATAAACCAGGAACCTGATGATATAAGTTTCTGACTATCAAGGGAGCCAATATGTGCTACTAGTACATGCAGAGACCTTCTTTCTATTGACAATCACAATGAGCCTGTGATTGCTTGAAGGAAGCCAGTATCATTTGAAAAATATTGGTTAGATGTGGATAACGGTTATCTTAAAAGACTTGAATGGAGCTAGAAAATTTCAGAAATAAAGTGAAGAAAGACATTTACATTGAATATTGATTGGGGCTTCAACATATAAAAGTACCAACCAACATTTGGTCATCTACTGCGAGAACTACATTACTTAGATTGGTATTCTAACACATGAAATTTAGGGTTTTTAAAAAAACAATGGAAAGTTCTTCAAAGAAAATGTAATGGGAAAAAATAACCCAGTAACAGCAGAATTTCATGCTCAGTTAAAAAAAAAAGTAGGACATTGTAACTCATTAAAGGACAGTTCTGGATGATTTTCCTTGACAAATTGTTCTCCTCTACAAAGGACTTCAAAAATGCCTGACAACACCTGGCAAACCATTAATATTGGCACATTATTATCATCACTAACACAATGTTAATCATTAGGAAAATTCCTCTGAAATGTCCTGTATAGTATAACTAAAATATATAAAATCTACTGGGAAAAAAGCCTTTCAACAGTTATTATTAACAGAAAGAGGTGAGTGGGTTTTTCCCCAGCTGCAGTAACCATGGTACATGTCATCAGTCAGCATACATAAGAAGGAAGGAAAAATTAGGTAGAGACATTAATAGAATATACTTCCAAGAATTCATTAAAAAAGATAAGAAATTGAATATATCTTCTGTGACTATGGATTTGGGATGCTACCTCCCTGGGGTAGGCATCTCACTTTTCAGATTCCTTATAGAAAATATGTCAGTCGGGTTCAAATATTATCCAGTAATTTAAGTTATATGTGCAGAAAGGGAAATAAAGGGGAATCATCTGCTCTTGAAGCTTAATGCACAGTGGGCTTCATTCTTCCAGCATTTGTTTGTTCAACATGGCATAAGAATGAAACACCACTTATCAAACAGCAAAGAACAATACCAGACTTAACATCTGGAGGACGAGTCTCAAAACATCATTGTGATTGGGTGTTCAACCATTTCTTATGATTTAAAAATAGAGATGTTACTATTCAAATTATTTTTCCCATTCTATCTTCATCGGTTCCATGGAAATGTGAAACTAAAGGTGCTTTTAAAAAAGAGAATAACCATAGTTGTATATCGAAAACTGGCCCTGCCAATCTTAGCTGACTTAATTGCTTCTCCTTTTGTATGGACATGGCCAAAATTATGCAGATCCTTTTCTTCAAGCACCTGCTCACTTTTAATTACAACATTTCTTTTTGCTTGTCTTCAATTCAAGTAAGGTAGAGCAAAAGAAATGAAATCTAATTATTTCCTTTCTTCTCTTACTCTGACCTCTAATTTATAGTTGTTGTTGTTGTTGTTGTTGATGATGATGATGATTCACTCCAGACCACTACATACAGACAAGATGCCCTTACACTCACCTCAGATATCCACTACACAAAGCTATCAGACACAAAATCAACCTCTTTGCTTTCCAAGGTGTACATGACTGATAACACAGGCATTAGGGGAATGACCCAGAGCCCCTCTCTTTTAGGTAGAGAACAAAACTTTAATAATTTTGGAATCCTAGTCTTGAAACATTTGTCTGACCAAAACCAAGCTTCTTCTTTTCTTTTTGAAAATTCTTGTCCTGAGATATGAGATCACGGGAACTGAAAAAAAATGGAGCAGTTTAGAAAGACACTACTGGAAGACATAAGCTAAAATGGAAATTTGAAAAAGCCCCATGATGAACTGATATCAGATGGAAAGATTCCAAGTCGCTGAAAAGGTAAACTGTTTTGATCTGTGGTAGACAGTGGAGCTATCTTTCTGAAGCAGAAACAAGAGCAGAAGATGGGACCTTCATTGCCTCAACTACAACTGCACCAGGAAGACAACATAACTATCTTGCCACTCAGGATGAAAAAGTTGTCTGATGCACCATCCAGCCATTGGAGTGGAGGGAGCATGCCAGGCAATCCAATATTTAAAATTGGGGGTGCAACTAAAATAGAATGAAACAGCAGAAATAGCTAGTCCAAAGGGCTTAAGACAAATCAGTTTTGAATCAAAGTTGGAAAACATGGATGAAGGATATATTTGCTATGGTTGGTGGTGGAAGGAACATGGTGATATATGTTCCTATTCCTATAAATTATGAATGCCCTTAATGGCTAATCAATACAAATCAATCCTCATATTCATATCTCTTAGCTTCCTATGCCATATTTGGCTACAATAAATCAGGAGGCTAAAACTTTTAGGAAATTAATAATGGCATGCTTGAAATAACAAAGGATAATCTTCCAAGTCTAAGGACTTGTTTGGATCTCTGGAAGAAAGAATACGAGTGTGGCTCCTCTGAAGAATGGAGGTGGAGGAAGGAGTGCTGGATTGAGAATCATAAGGCTTTTTCGAGGAGCTTTCAGGTGTATGAGCTTCAATTCTTAGAATTCATTCTGGCTGGGGGTTTCTGGGAACTCCACATATCTTAAAGCTGCCAAAGTTGAGAAACAAACACTGTTCTAGGAAAACAACATTTCTATGATTTCTCTAAATAACCAGTGAACCAGAGTGATTAATAACTAGAATGTACCGTAAGGATTAAAGTTTAAGCTATGTTTTCTGCAGTCTGTTTCTCCTTGATAGTTTCTGGTAATTATCTCAAATTAACTTTTTATATCTGGAATGCATTGTGTTTATGCATATCAAATTCAATTCCAAACCATTTTTGTTCAACTTTAAACTTTAAGTCCCAGCCCACTGTGGAACTTTGATATTTACTGTAATTTATGCCAACTCATTTTCTGTACAAGAACAAGGGTTTATAATGATCAAGGATCATCTATATCCAGAATAATAAAATAAATGAAGTAAAATATATTACTTTCAGACTACAGAATTAATCCCTTTTGTGTCTGTTGTTCTCTCATTTTCATTGTAATCGCACCACATTTGTTTGCAGTATAGGTGAGAATACAACTGGAATCTGATGTTTTTGCATATTTAGCATAATTTTCATCTAGCTGCCCTGGAAAACATTTAACAATGGGTATGCATAATCTTTATGGAAGTCTTTATAAAAATGTCAATAAAACAGCATGTTTCATTGTTTCAGTTTCTACAGAATTACATAGGTTAGTGTGCTCTATTGTGGAATGTTAGCATAACTGACCTGTAATAATTCCAATTTTAGCACATTTGCCCAACCCTGAAAAATTGCTTTCTCAGCCTGGAAAAAATGAATGTGCAGTGATAACCTGCAGGTTCTCAGATCAATCTAAGGTTCAAGTCTGAATACTACGTTAGAAATATCCCTAGACATCCAAAGTATGGACTTTAAAAGTATAGCTGTAGGATCTTGAATGTGTTTTCCTTGGTGTAAAATCTGCCTTGGGCTCCATATAGGATTTCAGCAAGATTTTTAACCTTCAAAACTTTTAGGACTGCCAGTGTTAATTCCAGGTTTATGGCAAGTATGCATTCGGGATATGACAGCTCACAAATTGCTATTAAGAGGCAGAATGTCAGATCAAGACATTCCCTTTCCAAAGAGATGGATGGTAATAGCAGATATATTAAATAATTATTGTGCCATAGGAGACACAAAGGTCCTAAAGGTGTGTGGTCACTCCTAAAGTTCTTCTAAGAAGGTGGCTCAGGGGTAACATACATACACAAACACACACAAACACCTGTTGAATCTATGGGCAGCCAGTCTGGCAATCTCTATATTGTTAGATTGTTATGATCATGACTATTACTTATAATAATTATATTATTTTGCTCATATAATTATAGTACTAACTGTATTACTAGAACATAGCATTATCAGAAGATACCCCTGATCTCTGCCTTGCTATATCAACTTTCTGGAACTTTTACATTCTAGCCAATATATAAGTCTGTCAATCTCAAGCAAATGTTGAGGATGCAATTTTTATTAAAGAAGAGGAAATTATTATTATTCCATACACTTCCTGTTCACACATATGTCACAAGTGGAACATATTGCAAATTGTTATTGCTGCATTCACATCATCTCCTCTTATCTCAGCTCAGTGACTATGAGAAGTCTTAATCTATTCTTCGTCATCCAGGGCATTTAATTCTTTCAATCAAGCAGCATTTCTCATTTGGCTTCCTCTATCCAGTGATAGACCCATTCATTTAAACAGACTTTTTGCATGACTTATTTAAAGCTAATGTTCTGCAAGCACAGAATTTAAACTCTGTCCAAACCTTGCACATTAACCCTAGACATCTATTCATTTATTTTGTGAGGTGGAGAGGAGAGGATCTGAAAATAATACTGAGCACTGATGGTTTTAGCTCTGTACTATTAATATATCTCTCTAATAGAGTAGAGGGAAAGGTGATAACGATTCCCCCTTCACTATTCAGGCCCATCATAAAACATTCAACTTGTCTTCCAGTGATTTGGAGAAATCTCCATAGCAATGAACAAATATTTCATTCCATCTGTATAAATACAAGGCATGATGTGGATTTTACTCCTTGTAACATGAGTATATCCTATAGCTTTTCCTAACTAATACCAGGATCTGATTCTATTTCTAAAACACTTATCCTATATAACATTCTGATGAAATGATGGTGCTGGTTTTTCAGCATATCTATGAAAGCAAACTTTTATGCCGGTTCTACTTACCCATAGCTACAACAATATTTATTTTATCAAATTTGTTTAATGGATCCATGAAAATTTAGGTTCACACAAGAGGTGGCAGGAGATGGGTTCTTCCTCCCCCCTCCCCCCAACTGCAGACCTTACCTTCTAATGTTGGGGAAACAGAATGAACTAGGTAAAATCTGCAGTGCAACCTAAACTGATTTCTTTCTCATGCCACACCCAGGTATTTCTTAATCCAACTTCAAAAATTCCAGTCTGAATTGCAGTAGGCTGGCATTAAAGCTGGGCTTGTGCTCAGTCTTTATGATGGTAACCACAAGACCTGACTGGTCATTTTCCTGTTTTATAGCCACCTCGAGTTCCCCTTGACCGGGGAAATGAGGCAGGGTATAAATCTAAACAAATAAATAAATAAATTTTATGTCCTTCCCATCTATACAAAGAAAGGAGATGGCTGGATGGCTTTTGTGTAGACTGGTCTACTATTGTATAAAATACAAAGACAAACAATAAAACATATAATAAAATATACATTTGTTGTTATGTTTAGAAGACAGGTTTTTACAATATGTGATCTTCTCCATTTTAACAACAGTATATAATTCCATTTTTGTTCAATCAAATATAATTTCTTTCTTTTTGGTCATTATATTATGGAATTTTCTGCTCTCTTAGCCTCTTATTTAGCCAATTATACCAGGGTTCCCAACATTGAAAAAAAATGTTTCCTCTTTTTCCTTCAATATCAGTGTCAATTTATCCATTTCTGCGCAATCTAATATCTTGTGAATGATTTTCCCTTCTGTTGGTATTTCATCTGTCTTCCAATATTGGGCAAATATTATTCTTGCTGCAGTGATAATGTGTATCAATAAGTAGAACTTGCCCTTTTCCTTTATCCCTGTTATCATTCTCAACAAAAAGATTTCTGGTTTCATATCCAATGTGATCCCTGTTATTTCTTGTATCCACTTATGCATTTTTTACCAATATTTTTTTGCCAGAGGGCATGTCCACCATAAATAGTAATAGGTTCCTTGTGGGTTCTTACACTTACAGCAGTTTGGGGAGAGATTTGGGAACATTTTAGCTAATCTGGCAGGAGGTAGGTGCCATCTATAGAACATTTTATATATATTATCTTTATAGGTTGTGGCTGTCAACAATTTAATATTTTTCCCATATCCCTTGCCAATCATCTAATTAATTGGATGCCCACATTTTTTTGCCCATACATCATGTTTTCTTTAACAATTTCACTCTCTAAATTTTGGTCTAATAGCCATTTGTATCCTTTGGTTATTAATTTTTCCTTTGGTTATTAATTGATATATTTCTTCCAATAATTTCTCTCCAGACTCAGTGGGGTCTTCCAGTATAAATACAAGATCGTCAGTGACTGCTTCGATTTTATATTGTTGTGTCCTATGTTAATTATCTTTTGGTTAATTATATTTTGGTGATTGCTCTATCATTACTAATCTTTACTTCACTTTCTCAGAGCTTTGCACATATGGATGCCTTCATACTCCTTCCCACATTATCTCCTATAACACCAAAGCAGATCCCTTTTCTCTTTTCTCCATTATTATGGACAAAATAATGAAATAATTATGAACAGCCATGGTGGTGCAGTGGTTAGAATGCAGTACTTCAGGCTACTTATGCTGACTGCCGTCTGCCTGCAATTTGGCAGTTCAAATCTCACCAGACTCAAGGTTGACTCAGCCTTCCATCCTTCCGAGGTCAGTAAAATGAGGAACCAGAATGTTGGGGGCAATATGATAATTATGTAAACTGCTTAGAGAGGGCTGTAAAAGCACTGTGAAGTGGTATATCAGTCTAACTGCTATTGCTATTGTTATTATAGCATTTTTGATCTGCTGATACAGTTCAAAGCAATTAGAAGAAAAGACCGTTCTTTATTCTTTTGTAGGTATATGTAAATTTTGCAACAGGAAATTAGTAATGCAAACTCTATGATTTACAAACCAAGAAGATTAGAGGGGGCAAATCATCCCCCCAAAATGTATGCATTATGAAGTTAAGATATAAACCCTGCCTCTTGTATGTATTAATAGTACAGCAGCTATTGGAGTTTGTCATGTTGCACATTTATATTGTAATATTATTACTAGGGTTCCCTTGTTGTTAAGAGTTATTTTACATAGGTAAACTGTTGAGAGTCTTGTGATTAAAGCAGCACAGATGTATACATTACTTGGTTAATTCTGAACCAAATGTCCAAGGCTGCGGGGCTAATTACAATCAGCACAGAGTCATAAGATGTTCATTTTCACACCTAAGAGTTGACAGAAAACCAGTTTTTTTCCCTTTCTTTCTGAAGAGGAACTTAGGAGTCTGACAGAGGAGAAAATCAGTAAGTGACATGAAAAGAAAAGGCAACCCTCCTATTTACCAGGCTTGTTGCACTTACCTGACATCCTCATTAAAAGCACTGTGCACCCATCATGAAGTCATTATTTGGATCAACAAATAATGAGACCGTGGGTCTCAAGATTCTGTTTCCACTGTCTCTTTCAAAGGCTGTTCATTTTGATAGAAAAAGAACAACATTAACCAATGAAGCTGGTTTCACAGTCAGTTGGCATTAAGGTGACCCATGCTTAACAAGCATAAAAAGATACTCAACAAATTCAAACAGAGTCTCACAATCAGCTTGCTGATTTTCAAGACTATGCCTCTCACAGCTCAATTTAGAAACAGTCAGGAAACAATGCCTCACCTCTTCCAATTTGCTGGATTGGGAGAGAGGAAATAACTTTTTAGATAATCAGATAAATAAAACAGAAATGTAGCAAATAAATAATTTATTGCATGTTTCCCTAATTCTCCATCTTCATTTATATATAGGATGTCGTCGGCAGGGATGTCCCCCAACTTCTGTTCAACGTGGTCCACCAGCTTGGTCTCCAGCTCCACCAGCAGTCTGCCACGATAAGCCACTCCTTCTCCCTTGGGAATAAAAGAATGAGCCCATGAGAAGGTCCAGGGGTGGGATTCAGCCGGTACGCACCGGTTTGGGCGAGTCGGTAGTTACACGAAGCGCACGCTCACCGAACCGGCGGTTACCCCCGGTCGAATCGCACCACTGAGAAGGTCCACCCCTTCACAAGCCAGCTGTTGCTTCTGACTTGGCCATCTGGAGTAACCCAACCGCTTCTCCAGGGCAGCACCCCAGCTACTCAGAGAAGCTGTCTCACCTTGCCACTATTGAGCTCTTCATAAGGGTCAGGAAATCCAGTGAACTCCCTCGGGCTGCCATAGAGGTTGATGTAACATGGCCCAAAGGTGGGCAGGAAGCCAAGTCCGTCATCAACTGTGGAAAGAAACCCACGAAGGTGGAACTACGGAGACCACTGTCTCCCTGAAATTTATTTTATTTTATTTTATTTTATTTAATGAGCCTCGGTGGCGCAGTGGTTAAATGCAGCACTGCAGTCTCTGCTGACTTGTTCAGCAGGTTGTCAGATCG
>JANHGC010002459.1:26910-37802 GCA_027560395.1 Boaedon fuliginosus | reverse complement strand
TAATGGTTTTGCGGCTCCAAGTTTTTTTTTCTTTTCGAAAACGGGTCCAAGTGGCTCTTTATGTCTTAAAGGTTGCAAACCCCTGATCTAGGCTATGATATCCCATCATTGCAAGGAAGACACCTCATAATTGTTCACAGGATGATTGGAAAAATATAACTCTAAATGGAAGCACATAGTTTACAAAGATAAAAATAACTGCCAAAGTATTAAAAATGTGGGAATCACAAAGAGAAGAAGAAAACACATGTATTGCCTCTCAGCCATTACCTTTTCTGCATTGCCCTGTTGATAGCAGTGAAATTTATATATTATCAGTTTGTTTTGCTTTTGTTGAGTAGTTGAGTTTTTTTGTAGTTTTTCATATAATTTTCTTAGATAGTATTTTTGTATTTCTTTCTGTAAACCTGTTAAGTGCTTTAAACAAATAAAACAGCTCTTAGAACATCATTTGCTTTGTGCCTTCTGTTTCAGATGAAGGGAATGGACCTAATTCTTTCTGCTTACAAAGTACATGTTTCTAGCCTGGTGCCTTAACCAGTAGGCCAAACTGGCTCTAGTAAAGTATGTCAGCATTGTTTGTGGATAAAAGAGTTGATTCATTGTAATTATTTTTCTGGTATACTTCAGTCCAGTTCACTATTCCAGCTGTGTATCTAATGTCTGGAATTGCCCAGGTGTTAATGGTATTTCCTCCACTGAGTCTGGATTTTAAGTTCTTCTTCACTTTCATGATATATTCACTTTAATTTTCTTCTTGACTTTAACATGCTTGATGTTGTCAGCTTCAAGGATGCTCAGATATTTGTAATGATCTCCTTGATCCCGATTCATGATATTATTTCCATAGAGCATCTTCATATCATCAATGTTCATTATTTTCCCCCCATTGATAGTAAGAGTGGCCTATTGGTCCAAACTCTATGGTAGTATCTTGGCTGTATATATGGGCAGTGTTGAGCAGTGGTTCTATTTCAGGCGGTGTTTTTCTATGCAGCTTCAGATCATTCATGTAAAGTAGGTGGGGTAGCCTGACAAGATATTTGATAGCCACGTTATTACTATATACACAGCAATGTGAAATCACAACTACCAGTTCTGATTTACAGTTGGACCTACTCTTGTGTTCCCCTTGAACCGGGAAGAAAGGCGGGATACAAATGTAAATAATAAATAATAAATACTTGGTTGTCACTTCCTGGTGCAAAGGAATGGAAGTGGGGTAGGACAAGACAAAGTTTTACATCGTCTGGGCTCTGGACCACCTGCAGCCCTCCAAAATTTATTTATTTATTTATTAGATTTTTATCCCGCCTCTCTTCCCCCAACGGGGAAAATGTTTCTTGAACTACAGTTCCCAGGATCCCCAGCGAGCCTGGCCGCTCATCCAAGTAAGCGGGACTCCTGTCCACTGAGGCAAGTCACTCTCAAGTCTTGGGTCCTCCCGCTCTCCTCTAAGACGGGGGTCTCCAACCTTGGCAACTTTAAGACTTGCGGAGTTCAAATCCCAGAATTCCTCAGCCAGCTTTGTGGTTAAGGAATTCTGGGAGTTGAAGTTCACAAGTCTTAAAGTTGCCAAAGTTGGAGTCCCCAGCTCTAAGAACTCCATAGATACCGCGCCCCCCACCCACAAAAAATCGGGGAAACTTGCAGAGGGGCAGGTTATTTATCCTGCTAACTCGGCTTCCCGTCGACCTTTAATTCTTTTTTGGGGCTACCGCCAGGCAGACGTCCTTCAGCTAGGAACCTCTTCCATCTGTCGGCCGCTTGCGGCAGCGTCCTCGGGAGCCAATCAAAGCCGCTCTTCGCGCCACTCTTCCTTTAAGTTCAGCCGTCGGAGCCTCAGAAAAGTCCGGAATGCTGCGCTTGGGCGGACTATGGCAAGAGTCCCGCGGAGTCCAGCACGCTCGGCGCGGAGAGCACCCGCGGTCCTGGAAGATGCGCTTCTCCTCTCCTTGCGCTTGCAAGCCTAACTCTGGCGATTGCGGCGGCGGCGGCGGCGGCTGCAGGAGCGAGCAGGGAGGCACCAGAAACAACAGGGGAAACGGCCTTTGCTGACCGGGTCCTGAACTGTACAAGGCGGGAGGGGGGGTAGGCTTCCCCGTCCCTACTTTGGGCAGCCGGCTGCCTTAGCGGTGGGACTACTAGACACATCGTGCACGCTCTTCCGCTAAGAAGAGATTGAGACTCCCGGTTGTCGAAGGAGGACGGGGCTGCGTGCCTCCCCCGCTCCTGCTCGGCCCTGCTCCGATTTCAGAGGGGTTGCTGAACCCGAGGCTCTCGCAGCCCCACGTTGCTAGGAAGCACGGTTACTCCACTGTGGAGCTAGCCCGCTGCTGCCCCTCCGTATGGCCGCAGAGCCCCTGCCTTCCGAGGCTTCCTGGGGGAAGTGGATGGACGAGCCCACCGCAGCCTGGCAGAGTGACCCCATCAGCCCCAAGCCCAAGAAAGCAGCAGGTGCCTTCCAGCTCGGGACCCAGTTCTGGATCTTTAACCACAGCGGAGAGGAGACCTCGCCCCCTTTTCTGACCGATGCTTGGCTGGTGCCGCTCTTTTACGCTCTTATCATGCTGCTGGGTCTGGTGGGGAATGGCCTGGTCATCTATGTCATCAGCAAGCATCGCCAGATGCGCACAGCCACAAACTTCTACATTGGTGAGTCCCATGTGTCCCTACTCCTAGCAGAACTCACCTGGAACCCAGCTGGTTCCAAGGCGGCAGAGTCAGTTAACATATTTTCTTCTGTTAACATATTTTCTTCTTGTATTATCAAGTGAGGGGCAAAAAAGATTCTTCTGGCACTTGTGTTGGATATTCTGCCTTAGCTGGAACCTAGAACCTAGATCCTCGAACCTTAGAACCTGACAGGGTTTTAGACCTAGGTTCTCACTCCGCCCAGTCAACTTCCATCAAGACTATTTAAACGAATATTTAAGACCGTACAAATTCCCACTGATAATACTTGTAATGTTACAATCAATTGTGTACAGCGAAGTTGGCATTTCTAAGGCATTAAATTTACTTGTAATATTTGAAACAGGAATTACATTGCTTGCCACTTACTCCAAGTTGTAAATAAAGTGCTTTTAAACATGAGCTTTGATTACATTTGATGATTTCACAGACAAATGGTTAAAATACTTCCTTAAAAAAAAACACATTCACCAATCCATAGTGCATTTCCAGATTACACTGATGTGTTGCTCTTTAAGTTCTTCAACAGTTGCCAGGTACAAATCCACAGTGTGTGGTAACTTTAAGGAATAATATCTATCTGTCTGTCTGTCTGTCTGTCTATCTGTCTGTCTGTCTATCTACATGTATACACACACACACACAGACACACACACACACATTGATTTACCAATCAGAAATTAATGTAAACCAGCATATTGCTCAATTCATTTGTCAAATGTTTTCAAGTTGTGGGTACTACAACACTGGAGGTTTTTAAGAAGAGATTGGACAGCCATTTGTCCAGAATAGCATAGGGTCTCCTGTTGGGCAGGGGGTTGGACTAGAAAACCTCTGAGTTCCTGTCCAATTCTGTTATTCTGTATTCTGAATATATTAAGATGGTGAATATTCCAAAGCTATTTACGATATGTTCAGAGAAGCTGGGTTAAAAAATTCTTATCCCCAAGTTCTGGCACATTTTCATATGACACATCTAACTCATAAGATATTGTGGCCTTCCAGGCGTGGCTGTACTGCAACTCCCAGCTTTCATCATTGTGAGACACAGCGGCTGGGGTTGATGGGAATAGTAATTCAATGTTTCACAGAAAGCCATAAGTTTGTCACCCTTGGCTTAGTCTATCATAGCTCACAAAGCTGGGGAACTATATGCATCAGAAGAGGTGAGGTAGACTGTATCATATCCTTAGTCAATCTGGCATTATTATGCATGTAAACATTTTCACATTATGAAAAAGGATCTTAGCCTAGACAAAGGCTGTTTGCTTCCTCTTACAGAGTTAATCTCAGTCCACTTAGTACATATAATTTGCCCCTTTTGTGTAATCATTCTCTACAAATAGGACTTGAATTCAGCTGACTTTCATCAAACATTCTCTCTTTTCCTAATTTATGTGTGGCATTGCATTAAATATGATGGCACCTGTAGCAATTGGTAGCGCCTTACCATTGTACAGTATTTTGGGCTCCTCATCCACAGCTCACTTCAAGTAGAATTCATTAGTCCTTCAGTGGATAAAAAATTACAATTACAAATTTTGCTGCTCACTCTTGGAAGCTGCTAAGTGTTTCCGCCTTCATTTATTGTGAAAAGGGGAATTTAAGGAACAGGATTGACTGAATCACACCAATTTTGCTTCTTCCACTCTGAATATTTCAGCCAGCGGGGAATGAGACCAGTCATTCTGGGTTGAGGGCTGAATCTGGGAATCAAGTGAGCTTTAAGAGGTTTAGTTGTCTGTCAAAAGTCACTCCTGATTTTGCATGAGCTGTGGCAGCCCATTGTAGGATGAGAAGAAATGGCAAGAGAACGTCAAAGAGCGGATTACCATTCTTCTCCTGCCACTTGTCCCAGTTTGGAGATCAGATGCCAGGAGAAGGTGGGATCTGATTCTTAACTTCTGCTACCGTATGCCTCCCACTGGCCAGTGAGGTCCCACAGAGTTGGTCCTGTCAGCCAAACAATGTCGGATGGCGGGTCCCTGTGCTAAGGCCTTCTCTGTGGTGGCCCCCACCCTCTGGAACCAACTCCCAGTAGAGATCAGGACCATCCCCACTCTAGTGGCCTTCCGTAAAGCCACTAAGACCTGGCTCTGGTGGAAGGCCTGGAATTAATGTACCCTCCCCCTTGGATGATTGTTGATTGTATTTAGAATGGTTTTTTTATTATATATCATTGTGTTTTATTGTTGTTAGCTGCCTCGAGTTCCCCTTGACCGTGGAAATGAGGCAGGGTATAAATCTAAATAAATAAATACATAAATAAACAAAATAAATAAATAAATAAATAAATAAATAAATAAATAACAAAAAAATTCAAAAAAGAAAAATTCTACTTCTGGGATTTTTTTTCAACATCAGTGAGTAGCCTCAAGCTTCAGGGAACCTGGGATTCCCTGTTATTCTCCCAATGAAGGATAATCCTAGTCAAAATAAACCAGGTGCTGCCATCTGTTGAGAGTATATATAAAATCTTCTCCATAAACAACCTTAATTTGCCTGTCTAAACTGGGAAGCAACACATTAATTTGCATACCTGGAAATGCATTCTACATGCCACCTCCACGTTTACAAACGTGTGCATGTGCTAATGGACACAATTTATATTTGCACAGCCACCTAGATAAAAGTGCACTGCATTATGCTTCTTTGAAGATCTTTGTACCAACTGTACATTGTTAGCATAAACATCTTCAGATGCTACAAATTAGCAAACTGCAACTTATACGATGTAACAACTAGATAAGAGAAGGGAAAGTTAGATGAAAGTCATGATTCTCAATTACAAAGGGGCATATTATTTTTCCCTTTCCTGACATATACCACATTTTAGGTAACTAGGAAGCTGTACTCATAATTTTATCAATTTAAATGACTGATATCAGTGCAAGGAAAAACCCAAATGATAAGCTTGATTGACAAATGTCTGTTACATCATTTTATGATTTTTCAGGTGAAGTGAACCAATTATAGCAGAAGTATTTGAAGAGAAAATAGCCTAAACATGGTTTACCTAATTAAAGTATTACTTTTTTAAAATCATTTTTTTTATTTTATCTATATAAACACATCAATGTGTGTACAGTATGGCACCTGGGTGTCATACATTTGGGTAAAAAACAAAAAATAACAACATTAATCATATCTATTACATTCATCATGAATTACATTCATTATGTAATTCTTATGTTAATGCCCATATTTGTATTAAATCATTATTTGGCTATTCAGTGCCCCAGTATATTCTTCTGATGCCAATCACAGTTTGTTTACACATACATAATTTCATTTTTCAATACTTAGTCTTCCCTCTAATTATCTCTTTATATAAAGATAAGAAATAATGGTATTATTCATCTGTTAGTTTCATCCTGATGCACATAAAATAATGATATTAATTATATCTATTATTATGTTCATCAAACATAAATAACATTTCTTTTCACCATTATTTGTCCCCTATTTATATTTAATAATTATTCATGTTTCCATCATGTTTTCAATTTCGCAAATATCCACGTCTACTAATCAGTCCAAATCTTAAATGTATTCGGTCTTTCCTGAGATTACATCTCCACCTCCCCAAGTCATTACTTATTTATGTGATGGTAATTCTAGACTGTCCTCTTATGAATGATACTAGGTGGCATAAATCAGGAATCTCAATAATGAATACCTCTATGCATTAATTCAACCACCTTAATAGGGTTATTAGATTAAAAACAATCACAAACTGTGAAAAACATATATGCCTTGGCAGCACTTGAGAACTTAAAAGCCTATAGAAATAAAATTGTTTCAAGGGCCTTCTTGACTGAAAGAAAGATCGGGATCATCACATCCCAGGAAGCAATGTGTTCCTCAAATCATGGTCTTTTTTCAAGGAGGATTTACTCCTGGTCATAGGTTTTTTGACATTCCCTTGGGGAGGAACCAAAAGAAAGCCCTTAATTAATGCCCAGCAAGGCATTTCCTGATGTTTTCTAGTATTATACCTCAGAAGGATTTGTAGCACTTTGAAGCCCATTGTCAGGCAGTGGAACAATCACAATATTAGCTTTGTTCTACAATAATGGATTTTCCCAACTAGTACCAGCTACAGGTAGTTTTCAAATGCATCTTTATAGAGAACATGTTTGATAGTTCAATTGTAAAGTAATCAGGGCATGAGTAATTGTCCCATAGAGCATATAAAACAACAAAAAGGTGATCAAAGTCCCCTTTGTCTAGCGGAAGCTCTGAGACCAGGAGGATACCCCTAGTTGTTGACTAGCTTCTTCTGGATGACTAAAAGCCCATTTTGAAATAGGGTAATAGAACCAGTAGATGATCCTGATGTTTCCAGATATATCAAAATTATCTTGCTCTGGTATAAATCAAGGTTGTTTCTTCCCACCCAGACTCTAACAGTCACCAAATTCATAATGTCTGTAGTTTCTCCAGCTTGGCCTGAGGTAGCAAGATAAGGTTGAATGTCATCAGAATGCCGATGATATCTAATCCAAGACTAATGGATGTCTTCCAGCAATTTCATATAGATAAGGCCAAAGGCTTTACTCATGTTTCCCCATTAACATGTGATGGAATAATCTATGGTAAAATGCTGCTTCAAATTCTCAACGCTTGTAGGAAGCCCAGGAAGATACCAAGATTGATGGCATTTCATGCGGCTGAGATTAACATACTTTTCATTATTCAGATGCTGATAAAGGTAATCTGTCCTTTATTTATTTATTTATTTTACAGAATTTATAAACCATTGCTGCTCTAAATAGGTTACAATCCCCCTTCCATAAGACAGCTCAAAATAAAACCAAGTACGGTCAACACATCAGAATGATAATATTAAAGTATATGATCCCAGAAAATAATTGTAATTTCCCCCTGCCCACTCACACCCATTTAAAACTAGATTCACCATTGGTGTTTCCATATTATGACTATGCTGAATCCTGACTGAGAAAGTCCCAAAGGATTAATTTCTCTTAATGACCATCTGCTATTAAATTCTTACTACCTTCTCAATAACCCTTCTTTGCTAGAGACTAGTCAAGGCAGGGCAAATCATCAAGGATGATGGTTTCTTTTTTCATATAATTTTCATATAATTCATATAACTTCATATAATTTTATTGATAAATTTTAAAGTTGATAAAACTCTAATAAGAACTAATACGAAGAAACAAAACAAAAAAGTGAAAAATAAAAATAAAATATAAAATGAAATAAAATGGAGTCACTTTCAATTTCTTTACAAGAATTATAAGTATAGATGCAAAATTATCTCTTCATTTAAAGTTACAGAAAAAAACCCTCTATTATCTATTTTTTTGTAATCATAAAAACTTTTTTTGTTTCATGCAAAAGGAGCTTCTAGGCAAGGAGCCTCGCGTTCTCCTTGGTTAAAGAAAAGAGGCAGGATATAAATTTAATAAATGAATAAATGAATAGGTAAAATAAATGTACATAATGTTTCTCATCAACATAAAAATTTAGCCATCTAAAATATGGGTTATTTTAGGTGGTTTTTAAACATAACAGTCAAACAATAGTGTCATCCACAAAAAGTTCAGAAATATAAATAAATAAGTAATTGTTGTATGCAAATTTTTCCACTTTATTTATTTCAACTCCTTAAATATATTTAGTTCATGAAAACAATTAACGGAATGTATCTCGTTTCCTTACTGTATGCATGTTTATGCAGTTTTTCCAATATATAATTTTCTACTTTGTAACTTTCCAAGATACAGATATTTTTGGTGCACTCATTTCCCAGTTATGTTGTTTCCCATCCAGCATTTATAATGCGATATGTAAAGAGGAACACTAGTGAACTCTTATAAGCAAACTATGTAATTAATGTCATATGTAGTTATCATTGATATAATTGTCATGTTTTTTTTTAAAATGTCAGCAGCATTACCCAGAATCAAACTGTCACAGGTATAGTTACATGCATAACTAATGGGATTAGGGAAGTTATACAACTTTTCAGAGCTACATGATTGTGAAATTGTTCATCATATCAACAGTGACTCGAATGTTCGTTGCAATGGCTCAGTCATTCTGAAGTCTTAGTAAAGCCTAGGCTTGCTAAATATGCTATATATATTTTAGTTAAATTAAATTCAGTAGAACCACTTCTTCATTAAATTTGCATAACCTTTAGCTCTAGCTAATAGGTCTGTATGAATATTCATTTCAGATTTGATTCAGAGATGATTCAGTTGGTTCTCCAAATCAAATCAGCACCACAAACCTAATCATAAAGACTATTCAAATTGTCAAATCAATTTGTATCCTTCTAAATTAATCCAGACAGCTTGGACAGTGCATTGTGCAGGTGCAGGAACAGCTTTTTACAAACTGATTCAAAAGTCTAATCAAATAGTCCCAAAATCAAACGTTCAAATTGAATCAGATTAATTTTTTGGATGTGCAAAGCTTCTTTGCCCAGTAGACTTAGAAAGATTATTTTGGGTTAATTTAGTAATATTTTTCTAACCCAATATTGAATGCAATAAACTCGACCAAAGTTAATTACTTGTAATTTCATTTGATTTTAGCTAGAAAAAAGTGAATCCTTCAATTTCAGTCATAGACATCAATGAGACAATCCTCTCTTGAATATAAATCAGTTTATACCACTATAATTTCACTCCAATTGTGGCATCATTAGACTCTTGGTTACATTTTTAATACTAAATACTAAATGAAGAAATCATAGAAATCTTCTTTTTAGCTATATTCATTTGTATTCAGAACTCAATGGCCCGTTCCTAATAGATGCTCAAGTTATTACACTCTGTTGAAGATATCATTTGATCCCCACAGGAAGAACACAAATCCTAACATTCTTTGTGTAAACCTACAAGCCTTTGGTGACTAAAATTAATGATGGGTGAGCTGCCCTTGATTCAAATCAAATTAGTATGGAAGTATGCCCATACATTTGCCAAAAAAAGAGTAGGGAGGGCAAGGGAAGAAAGAGAGCAAGAACAAGAGTTTGGCTTGTTTCTTTGCTAATTTCTTAATCAGAATAAGGATTGATAATCTACATTCTCTCACCAAATTGCCCACCTAATATGCTCACTAATCACACCTTCAAAAATGGTAAACCGATTCTCAATTGCCTGTCTGGCTGACTGGTAGTAGTTATAATTGTAATAGCGTTATTTAATATGTGGCTACAACTAAAAGTATAAATGAAATCTCCTATCTCTTGCCTAAAGTGCTACAGAGCATACTTCACAATCAGGATTTCACCTCATCATTCCCATTTCACTATTTGTGTGTGTGTGTGTGTGTGTGTGTGTGTGTGTGTGTGTGTGCGCGCGCGCGTGTTAACAGATATAGCATATGTCTACAGTATATACCAGGATGGTTATTGCTAGAGTGTATTCCTGCTCTTATAATATATATTTACAGTTATTACATTTATAAAAACATACTATTTCTCTGATACATCTCAAAGACTGTAAAAAGTTTTAAAAGCAAATTAGAGTCTACCAACATTCACAGCACTTTTTTCCATTTTTGAAAATTTATTACTATTAGGAAATTATTCCTGGTATCAATTGACAAGAGTTTCCTTGTAATTTGAAAAGGTTGCTTCTTATCTTTCCTTCTGTAACCACACTGAAGAATACCCACCTATAACAGCTTTTTAGTTTCTTAAACAATTATCATGTTTCCCTGCAGTCTCATTTTCTCTAGGCTAAACAATGATTTCTCTCTTTTTTTCCTTTTGGGACTTTATTATTTTGGTTTATTTTGTCTAGACATACTTCAATGTTCAATGTACCTTGTAAAAGATGGTGAAATCTGCCCAATTTAATTAATTACTAACAGGTCTGGTTTTCTGACTATCCTTTTTTGGTCAAGTTTTTTATTGTTTTTGTTTTTATATACATTAATTGTTATACAAACAGAGTTGTTTTGGGTTTCCATCTTCTCCATCTAGTACATCATAAATTTCTATCACAATTAAAAATCATCCTTATTATTTTCTCCAAATATCCCCTAGGAATCAGGATCTAGACCCATGGTGGCAAACCTACGGCATGTGTGCCAGAAGTGGGAGTATGGGAGGGGTTGTGCACCCATGTGCAGGGGGTAGGGAACACAGGGGGGTCTCGTGCACTTGCATGCACAATTCCCTGCCCCCCCCCCGCACATGCACACGTGACTCC
>JANHGC010002459.1:15081-26805 GCA_027560395.1 Boaedon fuliginosus | reverse complement strand
AATTGAATAGAGGTGAATTAATTAACAGAGTAATAATTTTTAAGGGATTAAACACAGAAAGTAACAATATAGTTTTTAACTTAGAGTTATTAGATAAATATTAAGTTAGATGAGTATGAATTTATGATAAATATTAAATATAAGTACTTTATTAACCATTCTAATCACTTTTTTAATTGCTATTTTTAAATTTGTTTGGAACGGAAGTAATGAATTAAAGTAATGATTATATATTACAAATAGGTGAAGAGATATGGTGTAACCCCTCTAGCACCGAAATAGAAAAGTTATGGATTGTTTATTTTATAAAATTTTAGAAAATAATAAAAATTTATTGAAACAAAAAAGATATATAATAAGATATATAAGCTTTAAATTCTATAACTTCTAATCCTTCTTCCTTTTATTTGTATATTCTTATTGTTCTTATTGCTTTACTTTCCCCCTGTAGCTTAACTCTACTTTAACATCCTTTAGCCATCGTCACTTTTTCTTTTCGAGGAATCAGTAACGATCTTTTGATCTTGCGTCCATGCTTTCCATCTTGTTCTCTTTCCTTCACCAGTTGTTTGAGTTGGTTTTTTCTCCATTTTTGGCTATCATCCATTGCTTCTCCAAGTTTCCTTTCTTTTGCACTTGTCCGGTTTGTATTTCCAGAATGACTTTCTCATGTCGTTCACACTCCACCCTCTCTTTATTTTATTTGGGATTCCATTTTTTGTCTTTTGTCCAATTTTTTCACCCTTAAAAAGGTCTTTCTTTTTTTGTTCATCTTTTAATTGCTGTGCTAAATCTTTGATTTGCTGGGCTAGTTCAATCTGACTCTTTGTCTCCAATGTCCCCACTCCTCATCCTCCAGGTTCCATTTGCCATTTTTCTATTTCCCATGTTATTTTCCATGTCCTCCCATGTTATCTCAGATTCTATTTCCATCAGTCTCTGCAGCGCAAAACAGAATGTATCAAATGCCTCCTCCAGTCTCATCTCCATTTTCAAATTGGTTACAAAATGTCTCAAATTCACTTTCTCCATTTTTCTGCTTGCATGTACAGCACTCCGCCCTCACAACAATCGGAAACACTTTCTCTTTCTAGTCCCTTAAATTACTCTTTCAGCTCAGAACCACTGCTATTCAAATTCCAGAGCCACTTTCAGGCTTTTTTTTTTTTTTTTTGCTTTCCAGGGTCATTTCAATATTAAAGCAAATTTCTCACTCACTGCAGGCTCCTGTTTGCTCCACACTGTCCTTCACCACTTTCCAGCACATATCTTAAGCCTGGAGTGCAGTCATTTCTGCTGTTGCTTCAGCCACCATCAGCTACAGGGATATCTGCCTGGGGCGGGGGGGGAGATGTGGCTCCTCTCCACCCTTGCTTCGCTGCCTCCTTGGGGCAGCTTAGGTTCCTTGGGGAGCCCTTGGGCAGGGAAGCCTGGAGTGGATCTGTAGAGATCATGGATCCAGTGTCCAGCCCTGCTGAAGACCAAACCAGAAATCTTCTAACTGACTATCCTGTATTGCTTTGCTGTATGATGTTTTGTCCCAAAGAAAGATTTGAACATTCAGATTGATTTGTAGATGCAACCATGATCTTCAATCAATCAGAATAGAGATGGCAGGGACTTTGGAGGTCTTCTAGTCCAACTCCCTGCTCAAGCAGGAGATCCTATACTATTTTACACAAGTGGCTGTCCAGACTCTTCTTAAAAACTGCCAGGTTGGAGCACCTACAGCTTCTGAATGCAAGCTGTTCCATCTTCAAGGTAAAGTCAGTAAGACACCTTTTTCTCTGCAGAATTTGTAATGAGGTGGACTTTTATCTTACAGTATTTAGTGAGTAGCATGCACACAGTCTCAATGAAATATCTATGATAATGTGGATGTGTAAAGCTCTCAGCAGAAATGCTCGCAGAGATCCAAAGTTAAATGCTACTTTGCTTAAGACATTTTTTGTTGATGCTACAGAAAAAAATATAATCTTTTTATATGGCTATATAATCATTAGAAACATTTTTTTAAATGTAAGAGGCAGTAGCTGCTACAACACCTACCTAGGCAAAGGTTGTTTCTGACATCTGTAGCAGGCTTGGAAAGAAAGGTGATAAGATGATGCAATAGGAGGTCACCTTCCAGCTTTTCACCTTTAATAATAGCAAGTTTTATTAGACCTCTGGGGGGTTGGTAACAAGAATAATACTTGTGAATCAGAATCACGAACCTCTTCCACTAAATAAATGAAAGTCTGCAAGTTCAGGTAATAATAAAACTTTATTTAAAAAAAAGCCTGGTGTGTGGGTGTATATATGAGAAAGAGAGAGAGAAGGCATCACAAATTCTGGTATTCTGATAATGATGCCTTGAAATGAAGTCTTTTCATTCATTCTCCTGCAGAATCATGTCACTGAACAGGGCAGAATAAGTTATAGGCTACATTTTGTTCAGCATAAGGCATGAATTTTGATAATGTCTTATATAAAACAAGAAACCAACTGACATTCTCATCTTATTATATCTGTTGCAGTCAACTGATATGTTGCTTTATTTATTATTTAACAATATCTGTTGATCACTCCAGTATCTGGAGACTGGGCTGTTTACAACAGTTAAAAGCAAAACAAAAGCAGTAACAAAATACAGAAATAAATTAATCTAATAATAATAACTTATCAGGTTTATATGCTACCCAGCTGCCAGTAGCACTAAGTAGAGGGACAGAACCATTATAAGAACTTAACAGAACCATGGTGGTTCTGTTGGCGGTCTCTTCTTAACAGAAGCAAGTGTGGAATCAAAAGGTTTAAGTGCTTTGTGGAATATTAGAAGGTAAGGATGGGGGTAGTTATCTCAGGGCATTAGGGATTTTAAACAGATTTTCTTTAAGACATTAATACCAGATGGGCAATTTTAGCAAGATGGTACCTGATGTTTCCTAGGTGCTATGTAGGGTAATAGCAGTTCCTTGGAAGCCTAATAGGCTGTTTATGTAGGCATCCTACATAAATCTGGGAGGAACTCCTAATCCTAATGTCAAAACCCAAGCAAATGAGAGCAACTTTGTGTTTATGTGTTTATGTGTCTCTGTTATGAGAGCAACTTTGTGTTTATGTGTTCATCTAGTGCCCACTCCTGTGGATATTTTGCCTCACCAATCCTTCTCAAGAAGAATCTGGGTAAAATCTGTAGATTCAGTAAGCATGCAGAATCACTGACATTTTTCCATGTAAATTTGAATGAGAACTTAAACATGAATACTTAGTTACTTCCACTTTGGTTTTTGTATACCATTCATGATTGAGACAAGACTGTATACTCTCTGCATATATATTTAATAAATATGCTGAATATATATTGAAGGAGGCTGAATTGGAAGAAGATGAGAATGGCTTTAAACTGGAAGAATGTACATCAATAACTTTCCTATGCTGAAGATACTATTCCGATACCTGAAAATGTAAAGGATCTGCAAACTCTAGTAATAAAAGTCAAAGAGCTCATTGAAAAAAATGAGACTAAATTTTAACATTATGAAGACCAAAGTGATTACAACAGATTACAAAATTACCAACCTTAAATATGACAATAGAAATACTAAAATTGTGGAGAAATTCTGTCTTTGGGGATTAGCTATCAACAACAAGGATTCCAGCTGTCAAGAAATATGTACAGACTAACGCTTGGTATAGCAGAAATTAAGCCCACAGAAAAGGTATTTAGATACCTTGATGAATCTATATGATTCCTTGATGTTTCTATATCACTAACCGTCTATGGAAGACCTGCTCTACAGTTGTGGAAGTTGTTTGCATTTACCCTGAAGAAATCACAGTACTAAGTCAACTGTCCTTTTTTTATTCAGATTCCTTGCAAAGAAGAATTATCAAGAGATAGATCTATGTATTTGTTTTCCTCACAGATATTGTTGCTTTTAACAAGCTATATCTTTAGAACCACAAGGGAGAATATATTGAGTACTTGGAAATGAAGACAATTTGCTCAATTACATGAATAGAATTTGCTGTTGAGGTACCCATTAGAAAAGTATCCAACTCTAATATTAATTTCATTTTATAAAACCAGTATTGATGTCAGTGATATTGCTACATATTTGTTAAAGTATAATTCACTAGAATGCATTTATAAAACACAATCTGACAAGATTCTGCCTTGTTATTTATTGTGTTTCTAAAAATTCAGAGCTGTGTGTTTTACCCCCCATTGTCTATTCCATGTAGATCCAAAGATTAGCCAAGAAATTTATATTTCTTGGTTAAATTAGCAGAAAATGCACATTGTTTCATGTATAATGTTTCTCATATAATTACTTAAGATCAGTTGGTAATTAAATGTCATCCCCATCCAGGGTTCATCTACATCAGGGCTGTCAAACCTGTGGCTCACATGCTGGCCACGCCAACACCTGGTTTAGCGAAGGGGGGAAAGTCACAATATGTCACATGATGCTGCCATGATGATGTCAGTTTGACATCCCTGATCTTCATCCTTCCCTTCCCTCAAATTTTGCTTGCAGAATCAATAGTTATGAATATACAAAAGGGCCCATGCTGAATAAGCAACCATGACAGAATGTCCCAGATGCCATAGTTCTGCCAGAAATTACCACAATTTGTTACTTATTTGTCAGAACCTGTAAATAGCTGAGAAAATGGGTAGTTACTTTTTTCATAAAAAGTAAATTTTTGTGCTATTTTCCTTCATTAATGCAAAATCTATTGTGCTATTTTCTTTCATTAATGCATTGAATTAGGTAGGTAGGTAGGTAGGTAGGTAGAACCCCTTTTCCTTTTCACATGTGATTTAATTAACTTTAAGAGATGATTTTAAGAAAAAAGCATTGTGAAAGCCTGATTGAATCTAGAATATCTTATCCAATTTAGTTGTCTCAGCTACTAACTTTCAAAATTTTAACTCTAACATAACTTCTGTGGATCGCTTCCCATATTTAAGAGGTTCCTAAGAGAGTGTGTAGAAGTGTATTAATGTGCCTATCGTCTCTGCCACATTTTTTTTTCATTTTGTTCCTTCAAATCTGTAATTTTTGCTTGACAAATAAACATTTTTTAAAAAAAAATCTGTTCTGACTGAGCAGAAGCTAATTACCTAGAAATAGAGGTAGGGTTCCTACCAAAGATTTCCTTGCACATTCTATTTAATTATTTTTATTTATTTACTAAATGTGACTAGCCTTCTTCTAATTCACTATATCTAGTTTATTTAACAACTTTGCTCACAAGAATTATTTTTAATGCATTCCAGATGTTGGAATCTTGTTAAGTTTTTAGACTCACTGAAACTATCTTGAGTCTTTTATTTTATTGTCTTGGGAATTTAACAAACATTCTCTTCAATTTTTTAGTGCCTTGATGTGTTTTTTATGCAAGCCATTCAAGTTTCATTCAATTGAAGGTAATTGTCTTTTGGTACCTTTTATGAATAGAAGTATTCTAGAAGTATTACTGACTGTCAAACCATAGTTATATCCACAAAGCAATCTCATTTCAAAATGGGCTCCAATATTGCCGGTAATTGATAGTTAATGCAAGGAAGGAATGAAGCCTGGATATGAGCACTAGATATTCACAACCATTTATAGAACTTATAGAAATTTATTCATTAAACAAAAATTACAAATTCAAACTTTCTGGGATGATTCATGACAACATGTTACTCTATCGTCACCTGATTGGTTCAGGAAATGCCAGTAGAATAGATAAGGATGTGAATTACAGAACATAGCAGCAGATCAAATATTTAAAAGTTATGCACAACCTCTTGCTAATTTTTCAATAAATTATTCTTAATAAGTGGCAGGAAAAAGGAGAAAAGCATTTTTTGAAAGTATGGTGCCAGCTTTGATATACCATTATTTAAATTTGAAAATTTGACTTGTTTGAATTAAGAAGTTGTTTTATCATATAAACTAAACTGGAAAGTAAGTGATATCACAGGTATCTCCTAATTTGCAATGTCAGATAGACAGCAAAATGTGCAATTCCTGGTAGTTTTGTGACCCAGAGTACATTTTCTCTGAATTGATTTTTTTATTGTGTTTTGAAAAAAAGAAAACATAACCTTCTATTTCTGCAGAACACAAACTATACAACATTCATTTCCTTGATTTGTCCCAATGAAAATTGATGGCCAACATTTTGTAACAGCAGGTTAATGAATCTGCTAATGGGAAGTATGAGCTTTTTAGTGGGAAATTATTGACCAACACATGCTTTGACAACTCAATTTTCTTTGCGTTGTCAGACAAAGGTCCTTGCTGAAGATTAAATAGAGAGAAGTTGCTCAGGATTTATAGTTCCATATCGGAGTCTATAATTCCTGCACAAGATGATAAGCTACAATGTTTATGTTTTTTACAGCTGTGTCCTAGAAACTCACCTGCTAGAATTCTTCCTTTGGCAGAAATTGATTAGTGAATAGGAAATTATTATTATATACTTCATTCATTAAACATGAAACTCAGTCAACTGAACATTCAATAACGCATCACAAATATCATTGACTGGTGCTAATAGTTGATACGCGTTGCTGCCAGCATCCTAGGGATCAACCAAATATTTTCTTAAGATGTATGATGTTCTGAGTAGCACAGGTTTTTGCAGTTCTGCTGGTGTTATTGCAATAAGCTGCAGTTTTTTTATGTATTTTAAATTATTATTATTATTATTATTATTGTTGTTGTTTTTGTTGTTATTGTTATCATCATCATCAATTCGATTCACATTCTAGGACTGTTAAACACTTAACAGTTCAAATCCTAACCAAGAACCTAAGAGTATTGTAATTGTCTAGATGGGAAATGATTAGGGCCTGAGTGATTGTGAACAGGGATTGTTGATCAGGAAAAGGCATAACTGGTGCACAACCTGCAGTTGCACAAAGGCCTATTGGGCATGACTGCCACCCAAAGTTTACTATCCTCTTCCTCTGAATATTTATGTTAACCTGTCCCATTATGAGGTGTTTGATGCATTTTTACTGGCAGCTTGAAGTTTTTTAAAGTTGATTTCTGAGATCAGTTCAGGACCATTTCAATATTAATTTCCTATAAGTGAATCTCCCAAGAGATATAATAACGTCTGGTGAAAGATTTTCAGTTTTAGGTTGTGATATGGCTATTAGGGGAAAACTTTAAAATATAAACTCATTTACTATTTAGCAAAGCTTGGGGAAATTTACTGCAAAACTTGTAAGGCCTCCTCTGGGAGCAATGAAGAGTAATTACTTCAGTTTCACAACAAATTAAAATGTATGCCTTTTATCTGATTCTTAATATAAAGATGCTGGAAGGCACCTGAAAGACTTCAGTTCTTAGATGGAGGGAAATTTCTTTCTGAATTGATTCATTGTCACACTGAACTTGCTTCCATATTTAATCTCTCTGATGACTTCTATCTGGATGCCTTTTTCAGGGTCTCTGTGCCTTATATTATTTCACATATTTAACGATGAAACTGATTATTGGATTTAAAAGCCTGTTTGCAGGCTCTCCTATCTACTAAGGATCATTGCTTTCTTCATCAATCATATCCTTTTTGTGACTCTAGCAACAATTCCATCAAGGTGACAATAACTACTTTTATTCCTGGCTTCAATCCTTTATCTTCCCCTTTTCAAGGAAAATGTGATTAGTACAGTATAAGAACCAAACAGGCAGCGTATGCGATTAGCACAGGGAAAATTGGAAGCAACTGTGCAGTGGAAACATCTAAGAAAACAGTATATAATCCTGCAGTTATGGCAAAGTCTGCAAATGTTTCCTAAATGGACGTTGGGTGAACTTTGTATGGGCCTTTCTTTAAATAGAATTCAGTCAACGTGAACATTGATCTCCTGACTTATCTTCTCTTACTTCCCTCTATAGCATTTCCCTGGTACCCCACTGCATTGATCATAACTTGTACATCATCTTCTCTTGTTGAAAGAGGCAATTTTACAGACCTCTTTAGCTCCCCTAGATTTTAGTTGGAAGAGAACAGAGGAAGGTAGTAATTATGGAGCCGCTTCCTAAACCAAACTGGGTTGCCCTTCAGGCTTTCTATAGCCAACTAGTAACTTGTTTACCTGGGTATTTCCAGGGTCAAAATGTTCAAAAAGCTCAACTGCTTTCACATTAATGCCCATGGTAATAATATCATTCATTTTGCTTCACTTGCGTTCTGAATTTTCTGGGCTCAGAAGTAGAGTTTGGGTTGTTTAAAATTGGCCTGGGAGACCTCCAGGATATTCCAATGTTTTAGTCCAGAATGGGAAGTCAAAATAAGCAAAAAATAAAAATAAATTCTGGAAGATAAGTCACTTCATGGTCAATAAAACTATGAAGTCCTCAGGACTTCATAGTTAATTGTGACTTGAAAAAGGCATGGCTTTACAACTCATTTAGCTGCTATTTTCTATATATAGCGTTATTGTTTTTATTGCAAACTTTTCTATGCATTACCCTGGGCTCGCTTACTAATATACTACTAATAAGCAGATATGTTATACATTTGTTAATACCATGTTTCCCCGAAAATATTTTTTTGCCACCAAAAAAGGCACCAGGTCTTATTTTCAGGGGAATGTCATCCACTGACTCACCTCACTTACGCACATCGCCCCCCCCCCACCTCCTTTTTGCTGTCAGAGGCTTCAGGAACTTCTTATGTGGCCAGCAAGACCCGAAAGGCTTTTCTGAAGGCCTCTGCAGCCAATAACAGAGCTCCGGATTGATCCAGAGCTATGTTATTCCTACAGAGGCCTTCAGGAAAGTTTAAGTTTATTGAATTTATACCCTACCTTTCTTCCCCCAACAGAAGGAACACAAGGCAGCCAACAGCCTTGTGTTGGTTGCAGTGACCTAGGGACATGAGATCACCTTTTGCGACCTTCTGACAAGCAAAACCCACGGAGAAGCCAGATTCACCTAACAACCATTGTACTAATTTAACAACTACAGCGATTCACTTAAAAATGTGGCAAGGAAAACTGTAAAAGGGAGGAAAACTCACTTAACAAATTTCTCATTTAGCAACAGAAATTTTGGGCTGAATTGTGGCTGTAAATTGAGGACTACCTGTAGAACAAATTCTACTGTGCAGGTAGTCCTTGGTTGACAACCATTTGTTTAGTGACCGTTCAAAGTTCCATCAGCACTAAAAAAAAGTGCCTTTTTACATGACCACTGCAGCATCCCCAAAGTCACGTGATCAAAATTCGAGCACCTGGCAACTGGCATGTATTTATGATAGTTGCACTGTCCTATGATCACCATTCGTAACTTCCCACCCAGCTTCCAGCAAGCAAAGTCAATGGGGGAAGGCAGATTCAGTTAATGACTGCATGATTCACTTAACAGCTGCAGTCATTTGCTTAACAGTTGTGGCAAAAAAGACTTCCTTGCTTAGCAACAGAAATGTTGGGGTCAATCAAAGTCATAATTTTAGGACTATTGTATTGCATTGTAAGTCTACTTTATCTTTTAAGTTCACAAGTAGAAACTTCCTTCCCCACTACTTTTAACTACTTGATCCATTAGAGTAGATCTTTTTTTGGCCATTAAATTACTTGAAGATACTGCTTATCTTCTCAACTATTTCCTAGGCAGTATCTCTCCTCTTCGCCCAATTACCCAAGATCACCACACATTGTATTATAGATCAGAGTTCCCCAACCTTTCCAGATTGGTGGCCCAAAGCAAGGGGGAGGGGGGAAAGACAGGATGATTTTGTGTGAGGGGCAGGTGCATGTGTGCATGCATGCGTGCCTGTGACATTCGCAGCAACATTTGTGCTCCAGTGAGGCCTGCACAAGTGGGGGCTGCAAATGCCCACAATGAGTCTTGCACGAGTGGGGACCATGAATGCCCACAACGAGGCTTGCTTGTGTGGGACTGCAAGTGCCCACAACAAGGCTTGCATGAGCAGGGCCGCGACCATGTGCCGATGCTCACGTGAGTGGGGCCACAAGCACCTGCAATGATGCTCATGCGAGTAGGGCTGCAACCAATCATGACTCTTATGGTGATGCTCACGCAAGTGGGACCTTATGTGTATGCAGAGGCCCACACCAGCCAGCCACTCATGTGGTAGTGCGCCGTGGCCACAGGTTGGGAACCCCTGTTATATAATTTGTCTGATTTAAGTGAAAATGCTAGAGGCTAAGACCAGTGGCCCTGAATATCCTGCCATTATTTTCAGAGCTGTAGACCTTGGCCTTTTCACCAAATTCTCTTGGGTCACATCCTCTTCCAAACGACTTAGTCCACACCTTTTTCTACTCCTATATTTTGTTGATCATCTGTCTTCCCAACCTCAAAGACAGAAACTTTTATGCTTCTTTGAGTCACCAAGCTCCTTTTGAGAAAGGAGGAGCAGAGACAATCACAGCTAGTTTGGGAATTGTGTTGGGATCTGAGCTTTCTCTAAGAGAGTACAGCTGCTTCTACCTGTGAAGGCCCCACCGATCACAGATCAGCACCACAGCTCTGTATCCTATCATACTGAGTACTTGCACAGGATTGGAAACTGAAGCAAATTCAATCTTGGCTTATCTCCTGCTTCAGAAAAAAAAATTCTGCAAAAAATACTTCTTGTTTTATAGCTTTATTTCAGGAATGATGGGCTTCAGTAGATATGGGATTTCTTTATTCCTTCCTACAGGTAAGACAATGTGATACTTTGCTCTCAGACTTCTGACCTTCTTAGTTGCTCCAGCTACTGTTTTCCACTGTGAAAAACAAATACAGGCAGGAAGGAATGAGTGCTGTCATCTTCTACCTATATCTTTGCACTTGTCTAACTGGAGGATGGTCCATTGGGACTGCAAAAGTGCTGCAGAGGATTAGAGGGACAAGGACAGAGGCTGGGTGAAAATGTCCTTAGTTCTCAGGTTCCTTAAAGGTTGGGTTATATAGTGCTAGGAAATTGATCCTGGTTTGGGTTGCCTGTTACAATGCGCATGTAAAGAACAAAACCTTAATGCACTCCACTTCTGTGGGACATTAATTATTATCTAGCTGGACTGCAGTATTTTATCCCTTTCAATAACTTTAAAATTTGCTCCTTCCCTTGCACTTTCCTATTCCCTTTCTAAAAAGCACTTGCTCATTGTGAAACCTCTTAGATGGATGATTTGTTAAAGGAAGCTATATTTTCCACTTGAGAGCTTTGAAATGTCTTGTGTCAAAGGCACTTTCTGAGTCTTTGGCATTGACTCCATGTACCTGCCAAGATGCCATTGTGTTTCATTTTCTTTTCTTTTCTAATGTTTAACGCCACAGAATCAATGGCCTGAAAAGACCCCAAACAGACTCCCAGTTTTTACATTATCCATTTAGCTCCTTGTTAATCTGTGGTGTGTGCTTGCTTTGAATTGAAGAGAGCCAAACATTAAGAATCTGTCATTAATAAGCAATGCTCTTTTTAAATGGAGCATAAGCCAAACTCTGGTCTTTCCTGCAATGACTCAGCCTTTTTTATGACCTGTAAAGAAGACTAAAACAGAAGAAGCATTACATAGCTATAAGAAATGATCAGTGGTGGGATTCAACATTTTTTTTCCTACCAGTTCTATGAGAGAGTGCTTCATGCATGCGCACAGCACTCAAATACCACCCTCTGTGTCGGCGCTAATGAGGTGAGCTGTTTTTTTAGCTCAGCTGAGGTGTGGCAATCCGCTCTGCTTTGTGAATCAGCTGAGCTAAAAAAACAAGAGAA
>JANHGC010002456.1:163771-174908 GCA_027560395.1 Boaedon fuliginosus | reverse complement strand
CGCTCCCACAGAGAAGGCCCGTGCCCGCGGGCCCGCCAGCCGGCATTGTTTCGCTGACGGCACCTGGAGCAGGGCCTGGGTTAGCAGAACTGGGTTAGACATGATGACTGCCATTCTGCTAGATGTGACAGAGCTAAATGGACCTCTGTTTTGGATCCTTTTGTCTGAATTCCTGCACTGAGCAGAATATTGGACCTAGACTGAGCCTAGAGCCGTGTTTCTCAACCTTGACGGCCTGAAGATGTCTGGATTTCAGCTCCCAGGATCCGCCAGCCAACAAGGGAGTTGAAGTCCAGACGCCTTCAAGTTGCCAAGGTTGAGAAACGCTGACCTAGAGCCTTCCTTCCCATGCTCTGCTTCTGGGATTCCATGATCACTCAAGAATCGGAGGCATCTCGTTCTTTTTGCTCGCAAAAGTTTTTTAAACGATGAATACGTTGTGTAATATTTAAAAAATAGCTTCACTTCTTATTGTTAGCTGCCAGACGTCCTGTTGCAAAACTGGAAAAGTACATCTCGCTTTGAACGTGTGGAAAATTGCATTAGCTGAGAAATTGAACCTAGCAGAAAAAGAGCTTTGAAGACTCTTACGAATAAAAACAGTTTGTCCTGATCAAGTCAGTGGATGATATTATTTTTTCCCCTTGCAACAAATGACTTTCATCTGTACAAATGTATTTCTGGATAGAAATCTCAAATATGGGTAAAGTTCTCCTTAGAGATATCTCCACCCAATCTGGAGCTATTCCCCTCCCTTTTTAAGGAACATTAAGAGACAAGATGGCTGTTGAGATTGTAAGACTTAAGAAATCAATATTGGAACACAGGTAGTCCTCAACTTACAATCAATCATTTAGCAATCCTTTGAAGTTACAATGGTATCAGAAAAGTGACGTGCGATCAGTCCTGGCACTTACAATAGTTGCGCTGGGTAATCAGCATATGATGATCGCAGGATCCCAGTGTCATGTGATCACCATTTGAGTGAGATCGCACAGAGAGGCCCTGCTCCGGGTACCGTCAGCGAAACAATGTCGACTGGCGGGGCCGCGGGCGCGGGCCTTCTCTGTGGGAGCTCCATCCCTCTGGAATTCGCTCCCCACGGAAATTAGGACCATCTCCAGTCTGCCTGTTTTCCGCAAGGCTATGAAGACCTGGCTTTGCCAACAAGCTTGGACCTCATCCCCTGTTACCCGCCTCCTAAATGATCTCATTAATCTATGTTCTATTTGTCTATCATCTATCAATCAACCATCTATCTATCCCAGGATACAAACCAGGATACTGTGAGTTCTAGCCCTGTTTTAGGCATGAAAGATGGCTGGGTGACTTTGAGCAGTTATTTTCTCTTAGCCCACAAAATTAGGCATGGATGACAATCCAATTGGCCAACTCCTATGGTAGCCAATGGATCAACATTCGGTTGATATGAAAAGTGGTCCCTGCATCTGGAGAAAGTGTTGAAGTGTCAAAGTACTTTTCTAAACTGAAATTGGTTTTGAGCAGCCCCCTATCAACTACCAGAAGAAAGCTAGAAGCAAGATGTACGTTGGCTATTTGAGCCAATATTTTAAGAACGTTGAATGAAGAAGAGGCTGAAATACTAGTTTAATCCATTTCATTTTTTTTTAAATAATCAGAAACTTATAAAAAGGAACCAGGGTTGTTGCCATGTTGCCTTTTCTTCCAAAGTAATAGCCAGATTATTAGGGAGTTTCATGCCAGAGAGAACATTTTAACTTAACCCCATTCCTAATTAATCTCTCTAACCTAATGAGTTATCAGCATGATGGCCTAATAGTCCTTATCTCAACTGGTTCATTATTCCTTAACCTTTTTTCATAAAGGTTAAGGAATACCATTTGATACAGACACACATACACATAAACATACATACATACACATATCATTTGATATATCAGATTCCTAACAACAATTCATTTTAGAAGCATACCAACTTATTTATTTTTCTATTAATTATTTGAAAACTTACCTCTTCTCTCCAGCTGGACTCATTTCTGCTGCTTGCATCAGATGGACTGCTGGACTGCACCATGTAATACAACATTTAAATAGTATTAGAAATACTGAGTGGCCGAGGAGAAAGGTAGAAGAATGGAAGGGAGTGGATGAAGGTCTATCAAAACACAGGAGTAAATATTTTTCTGTTTCAGTGTCCTAACCATTAATTGCTGAAAGCCATTTTCAGTTATGTTAGAAGGTTGTGAAATCTATGGAGACAGCAGCAGACTACCTTTGTATGTTTAGGGACAGGGGATGGCAACAAAAAGTTAAAGCAGTCATAGCTACATGCAATATCAGATATGGTGTTGATGTAACAATTGGTTTGTCTTTTCCAAAGTACCATCTAAACTAGTATAGGCTTAATCTTAGTTATTGAATCCCCAGATTCCAGTCTTGCAGTTTTTGGAAGGTCCTTCAGGAAGCTAAAAGAAAGAACTGTACTTTCAAAAGCTTGGGATATTTTAAGACACATTTCTGTGAAGCTAGACTGATTTTATCTACAGCAGAGGAGCATGCATGGTGGCATGATGACACAGTGGTTAGAATGCTGTACAGCAGGTCTGACTCACTCCAGGAGTTCAATTCTGAGCAGCTCAAGGTTGACTCAGCCCTCCATCCTTCTGTGATTGGTAAAATGAGGACACAGATTGCTGGGAGCAATATGCTGAGTCTCTAAACCACTTAGAGAGGACTGTAAAGCACTGTGAAGCAGTATATAAGTACTATTGCTATTGCTGTGCATGGTCTTCTGTGGACTGATTGTATCAGGCCAGGATACTCGATACTGCTTGTCTCACCCAAATCAGATGAGACTCTAAAAGGGAAGACTTGGTGTAATATATGAAGCAGGATGAAACAGTTGTATTAACAGAGATTAAAATCTATAAACAAATGCAAATATCCACTACAGGCCAAACTTACACAAAGAAGCTGGTGCTCATTGGCTGAAGCTACAATGAGATGATGCCTGACCATTTTGATTAGATGTGGTGGTGGGGTTCTTTTTTATGGATTGATTGAAGGGAGCTCACCAATCATTCCAGCATTTAGAAGCAGGTCTCTCTTTGCTTCCAAGGAGCACTTTTCTGGAAGCTTCTCTGCAGCTACTTCAGAGCTCTGCCCAGCAAATTGATTGACTGGCTTATTTATTTATTTAGACAACTTATACGCTTGCTTAAATATAATAGCAGTTATATGAAATACCTCGCTGGTAAGTCATAAAAAAACAGTCTCTGCTGGTTAATTTATGAGTGTGAACTGGGAAATATTGTCTTCATTCTCTAGCTGACAGATCTGCTTGAGTTAAATTATTTTCGCATCAACTTTCACATTCCGCAATCATGTCTTATTTGGATTCCTTTTCTCCAAAGAAGGGTGGAGGTATTAAGCATTGGAATCTATCCACGTTAATAGAAAGAAAGGTCAGTTGAAAATCATAATAATATTGAAACTCACCTGTTCGATCTCGCTTTCCCTAAAGGGAAGCTTTGCCAGGTTTTGGCCTTGCGGTTCCTGCAAAACATCAAAGAAGAATACGCAAAGCAAGGGTTACCCAAATGCACACTGCTGCATGCATGCATTCATTTTGGAAGCACTGAAGCACTTCTGGGTTGAAAGGATTAGTGGGTGACATCACCATTGCCCAGCGATGCCCAGCTGGGGGCTCCTTTCATGCACCCTTTGAAGTGGTACCTATTTATCTACATGCAATTCCTTGTTTTTGAACTGCTAGGTCAGCCGCAGCTGGAATGAATGACAGGAGCTTGCCCTGTCACACAGCAGCACTTGGGTCTCGAACGTGGGTTTGTTGATTACTAACCCAGCGTCCTAACCATGTGTGCCACCATGCTCATAGATGCACATTTCTAAAGGAAGAAATAAACCACATCCCAGCCAAAAGAGATTTTGAGCTAATGCTCCCTGCAGGGAAAGATTTTTCCTAAGTTAGAATTGATAGGTACCTTCTCATCATACTGGGCAGCTAGCCTCTTGGTGTGCTTCTTTTTATCCCCATCTTTCTCACCACCTGGATAACTCTTCTCCTGTTGTTGTCTTCCATAAATATGTGTATCATTTTGGGTGCTGTCACTGCTATCACTGCTGCTGCTGCTGCTGCTGCTGCTACTGCTGCTGCTAGTATCATCAAGTTTTTGCTTTTCAGCCAGATCCTGTTCCTGTTGTTCTTGATTGTTATCTTGCTGCTGGCTGGTAGGAACTTGTTTTAGACCTATAATTTCCTTCAAACCACCCGCACTGCTTGATGAACTTTCAGTGCTCTCATAAGTGTCATCTGAATAGATCTAGCACAGGATATACCCAGAGACAAGAATATCTGTCATTTCATGTAATCCAAAATCTCAGGCAAATTGATATGTGGAATTAATGTTGCAAGAGCAATACCGTAAATGTTAAAAGCACAGATTTTTCTGCACAGTTGGAATACATATTGAAGAAGTGAGGCCACACATTCAGATCCCACAGTTAACTTTCCTAAAGAGCAAGATTCTTCTGAAGATACTAAAGATGTGTTGAGTAGAAGATAATATAATTGCATTTGGCTTAATGGTAAATGATCATGCTAAGATCTCCAATCATATGTTTCTGACTTGAGTAGTTAGAATGTAAGAATGGGCAGTGGGACCATGGCAGATTGGCTCAAATGTGTATCTTCACTTCTTCCAGATTTGAACTTGTTTGTGCAAATAGACCTCTTGCAGAAGATTTTCTCATGGAAGCTTATAGGTCACAATGCATGAACTGTAAGCATTGCTCTTTCGTTTAATGGCACTCAATCATATTCAGAGTCCTAACTATGCTGTTCATATTAGTTGGCAACTTGTCTACCCTATAATTTATGGAACTAAGTGCATAGTTCATAATGGGAGTGAATTTTGGAGTTGGCAATATGAAATTTGGGAGTATATTAATTTAGGGCTTATTTATTATTGTTAATCATTTGAACCTAATAGCCTCTCTCTTCCTAGGGGATAAAAATCTGTTTTTGTGGAATAAGGCCATGAATTTTCTGCATCCTCACATATAGTTTCTGTGTTTAAACAAATGTGTCTCAAGACCATATAAATTTTGTTTATTACTCTGCAGAGCAAAGCATTTGATGGATTTCTTTCTGAAGAAATTAGAGGAAAGAATACAGTTAACTAAGGCAGCTACTTGCACAGTAAAGCCCTAACAATTTATATAGTATTTTCAAAGTTAGAATAACTTGATATCTATAAAGGAAAAGTATATCATGCTAACAATACACAACTAATTATTTATGTAGTTTTCTATGTTACTTCAAGACCTTGGTGTAATGCATTAATGTTTAAAACAACATCAGCAGAACATCAGATGTTTGCATATAGTCCATGTATGATGTTGGGAGGGGAACTTGAATGGTTGCTAATTACTCTTCCCAAAAAAGGAAATACCTTTGTCTGCTTTTTAATCACTAGATCCTTTTCTTCATTTTTTAACAAATGCACCATCTGATCAGCAACACGAGTACCTCCTCGAATGGCGAATCGTAGCTTCTCAATTGGGACATTTGGATCAGCTGAAATTATTTGAATTATTATTAGTGGAACTATTAGTGGAAAAATTGATGCAATCATTGTATGTGCATACATCACACACACACACACACACACACACACACACACACACACACACACACACACACACTGTACTGTAGTGAATATGAAACCACCAAGGATTCTAGGACTTTAGGCAAGAGTGTAGAGTCAAAAAAGCTTATTGAAGAATGTATTGGCTAACCACTACCATATTGTTGCCAAGAATAATGGATATGCCATTTTCAGAGTCAACCTTGATTTGAGGGCCCTTTAACTTTATCTAAAGATCCTACTAAGAACTAATGTAATTCTAAGAGATTATCAGTTTACTAGCACAATTACTACTGTTCTCTCCTAATGCTATTTTACCTGTTTGTGAAAAATAACAATAAATACACTACATTATGCTGCATTATTAAACGTTTAAAAGAGTTCTCGATTAAGGATCAGGAATAGACAACAGTAATCCAGAAGAGTGTACAATTTAAGTTAGCAAGTGCTAAAAGAATTATTGCTAGGTTAACCAGTAGAATTTCACCACCTATCTGAAATATACCTATCTGAATTTATGTCATTACTAGATCATTTTCTTAACCTAATTACCATGAGTAAGTGTCATGTATTCTACACTGCACTATGTGTCACAGTGAGATTTTCACACATTAGAACACAAGACTTAAAAAATCCATTTATATTGCTTTTTCCCTGTAGCTTTTAATTTTTGGTGTGAACTAGAAATCTAAACAATATATATATATATATAAATATGACTTACATTCCTTGAGGGAGAATTTGAGAACCTGTTCTCCAATGACGTTGTGTAAAGAATTTTGTGTAAATAATCCAGTATTCATAGTTGCCCAGTGAAAGCAAGCCTTACAACCAAATGTACAGGTTTCAAAGCACTTTGTTTGGTGAACTGAATCTAAATACTTTTTCAGTGGTCCATCGAGATTTTCAGCTGATTTTTTTTCTGATGGAAGTGTGTCCTGATTGGATAATGGATATATTCAGACACATGTTCCCCCACAGTTTATTTATTTCCCCGAAGGTGGCCGTGTTACTTTTTTAAAGCAAAACCAGCAGTGTGACAGCTTAAAAGCTAACTATTTAATTATCACATGACATGATATTACATTGATTAATCTTTAAGTCCCTGTTAGATTCTTTCATATTTCGCTCCTTTTGGTAAAGATGAATAATTCAACCATACCATGATATTTTAACTTGATCAAATATTAGGGTCATTTTCTGGACGTTCATATGGGAGAAATGCAGCCATTGCATCAACAATATAAACGATATCTAATTTTCTGTTCTTGTAGCCAGTAATGTTCAATTCACTGCAATCAATACTAATTAGTTATCATTAATTTCTTAACACAATTAACTCTGAATCAAATTTTGTAGGCTTTAATCACAATTAACCTTAATTGGGTCAGAATGTATTCAATTTATTTGTCATTAGGTACTAGATACCTGAATTCTTGACATAAAAGAATAAAAAACCTGGGTGTTCTTAGAAGTCTCTAGGTTAATATTATATTATGTATAATACAGGTTTAGTCCTTGACTTACAACAGTTCATTTAGTGACCATTCAAAGTTGCAACAGCACTGAAAAATGTGACTTGTGACCCTTTTTCAACTTACAATCTTTGTAGTATTCCCATGATCACTGGTGGTATTCAATTTTTTTTCTACCGATTCTGTGGGCGTGGCTTGGTGGGCGTGGCTATGCTGTCAGCCAATCAGAGGTGGTATTTGCCAGTGTTGCCCTATCAGAGGTGGTTTTTGCCAGTTTTCTGAATCAATCAAAATTATTGGAACTGGCTGAATACCACCTCTGCCCATGAACATGTGTTCAACATTCAGATGTTTGGCAACTGGTTCATACTTATGATCTTTCCCAAGGTCACGTGATCACCTTTTGCAACCTTTGACAGGCAAAATCAATGGGAAAGCCAGACTCACTTCACAACTGTGGCAAGAAAGGGTGATCAAAAGTCACTTAACAAATGTCTCACTTAACAACTGAGATTTTGGGTTCAATTGTGGTTGTAGGTCGAGGACTACCTGTATAATACAATGCCTGCTTTAATTATTGCTAGTATCTTGGTGGGAGAGGGGGACAAGACACAATAAAAATAAATTATTTCATGCGATTTCTATATTGCATATAAGATCAGCAAACAAACAACATTGGGAAATCCAGTATGGGTTACCTTTCTCTCAAAGGACTCCACTGTTGTTCTAGACTGATTTGCAGGGAAGAAAACAGCAGGTGCCTCTCTTATATTGCTTGTGATAGCAGATGTCTTCAATCTGCAGGGGAAACAGAAACATAGGTAACGCTGCTTTAGAAACACAAGTATATGAAAATGAATTGAGATACAGCTTATAAGACCAAACTGATGACAAATACCGTTCCTTCATTTTGCTTCCCCAACTCTTAACATGACCAGGCCTGCAAAATCAAGATGGTGTTGCTTATGGTTGTTTTTAAATTTAGGAATAGAAATGGTTTTTCGCACAAGCTTCTAAGAGATTCAATCACAGCACTGGGATTTCACCAACCCTTGCTTTTGTAATTATAAAGCAGAGACTGTACAATGCGGGCATAAGGGGAAAAAAAAGATGAGATGAAATTATTTTGCTTGGTTAAAAAATAGACACTAACTCATCACAGAATTCCCCATGATGATTCTCTGAGAATTTACATTATTGCGAATTAACTAATCTGGTTGCTTGGTACAGGATTCCATACTGTAGATCAAGTTCTTTATTCTGCTATATGACTCTTCATTAATTATTTAAATAGCCTTAAATAATTAATTTTGGTGTTGCGTGCATTATATTAGGGCTCTCAGAACCTTTAGCCAGAATTGCTCAATTCTGCGGCCATGACTATATATGGTTTATATCCTTCATATGCAGATATTGTTGATTTCAAAAATACAGGGCAAAAATCCACAATATTTTCTGTCCCACCCTGCCCCAAAATAACTCTATAGATTTGAATGTATACTGTTAAAGATTTGCAAGATCGATTTCAGCTCCACTAAGAAGAAATCAGCTGCATAAGAAGTTTCGAACTACTTTTATTAATATTATCTATAGTAAGAGCATCTTGTAAGTCTGACTGTGATTTCCTCCTCCTCCAAGTATCACCAGGCCATATGTACGTGAATTCGGGAAGTATTTGCCTGATTCACGTATATATGGGGGGGGGGGGGAAGCGATACTTGCCTGAGTCAGTAGCTTATTCCTTCATCTTGTTTTGAATTTAAGCAATGTTCCTACCCCCCACTGCTTTGGCAATGAATGTGGCCTATCTCTGTCATCTTCCTTACTTAGTACATACATGGACATATTCTCTTTGTCTCTCTCTCTCCACTTATGGTGTATCTTGAAAGCTCCTGATGCCATTGCCTTGGGCTTGTTTTAGGAACAGAGACTGATGTTACCTGTCTGGCTGTGAACCGAGAGGCGATCCTTGTTCCCATGTTGAATGTGAAGCATTTCACATTCAGGGAAGAAAACTCAGAACACCTCATCCTTCCTATCTGAAAAGTGGATTTGCATTCCTTTCATCTGTTCCTTTTCTCTGTGCCACGCTGCTGAATTCATAAGGTGTGCTGCCATTGCAATAAATAAACAACAGAGAACAAATAAGCTTTATTATTCCCTCCCCTCCTCAAGCTTTCTCTTATTCATAACGGATATGATAACCACACCTTGTGGTAAGCTTAGCTAGAACATTCAGGAACTTAAAAAAAATCCCTTAACTAAGATATACTTGAGAACAAGTTGAAGGGATCAAAGAAACTACAAATCAGCTTGCATTATATGATGGCTCATCCAGGCAAAATAGATTAAAAGGAAGTGGCTTTCACATTTTTCACATTCAATGATTTAAACCATCATCAAATCACAGGCTATATATCTCCAGGCACAAATCATTGGCATTCTCACCTTCCTACTCCTGCTGGTTTTTTTTTTCTTAGTCCTTTCTAAAAAATTGTAAGCCAACAGTTTAGCTTTATCACTTAACCAAACTTAATGATCAATTCTTCCTCGCTGAGAATGGGAAGCCAGCAAATCGAGTTGCATCACAGGGATGCTAGTTGTTCTCTGCCAAATCACATAGCACAGTAAGAAGGAGAGCCAAATATTACTGTTTCTTTGTGCTTTGGCAGAAAGAAAAAAGTTACAGGAAGGCCTAAAGGTAGAGTATGAAGGTGGATTTGTGTTCTGTGATCCCGAGGGAGATATAAAAAGGGAACAATTGTACAATTCCTGTCTACAAAAGGTGATTCTCTCTCTCTCTCTCTCTCTCTCTCTCTCTCTCTCTCTCTCTCTCTCTCTCTCTCTCTCTCTTAAATAGCAGCAGCATTTTGGATAGATACATGGTTTGCTTATTTTGCATTTATTCAACTGACCTGGTGGACCTCCAAACATTTAAATAATCAGTTCAAACTAGCATGGATGTTATGGCTGCACTGGATTACTTTTGCTTGATGTGCAAATGACAGTCTGTACCTCAAAGAAGTGGCAAGATGAATAAATCCAGAAGAATAGTCACTGAATTTTGATGAGCCTTTATACACTCCATATTTTTGACAATGACTTGAAAGCTACAACTGGCACATCACTCAATGGCTGTAGAAATCTGATATGCCAATGTCATGGACTTTACAGTCCCTGTGCGGGTTACTAGAAAGCTTTTAGGTCCAATTCCTAATGTTGGTTGTTAGTTTTAAATTCCTCTCTCTCTATATGAGCTGTGGTGTCACTGTGATTAAAGTGCAGTATTGCAGGCTAACTTTGCCCATTGCCAGGAGTTCGATTCTTGACCAACTCAAGTTGACTCAGCCTTCCATCCTTCCAAGATTGGTAAAACTGAGGACCCAGATTGTTGAGAGCAATATGTTGACCCTGTTTACTGCTTAGAGAATGCTGTAAAGCACTATGAAGCAGTATATACATCTAAGTGCTATTGCTATAGTGCTCAGATATATAAAGGTCTGCTTGATCTAAATCAAAATAGTCTGCTTTGTGAGAATGGCTAGAAAGGGCTTGCTCAAAGTTGTACCCTGAAGTGAAAAAGGAACAATAATCTTTTCATTATACCCCTAGAAATTTAGTTGCTTCCTCTTTAGTAGCATTCAAGAAGACCTTGAAAATTTGCCTTAGAAAGGATTTTGGTGCTTTAGTCGTATTTAGGAGTCCCCATGTATTATTGTTGCTGTATTTTAATTGGTATTCAAACTGGAATTCCAAACAAAGTATGTTACTTGCTTAAATTACATTTCTTGCAATGCCTGATATTATGCTTCAAATGCCTGGAGATGATTGGTTACAAGAATCTTTCATGTATTTCATGAATAAGAAAATATATATTTGTTTTCGTAGATTTTCATGGGAGTAGGTACGAAAGTCTTGGTGTAATATGGTGAGTGCTTGAGGAAAGACAGTAACATAATCATTCTTCCAGCAGACAAAGGCAATGCCACAGTAGTGATGAACACATCTGAC
>JANHGC010002456.1:116788-129102 GCA_027560395.1 Boaedon fuliginosus | reverse complement strand
AGACCTTGAAGATGAAAAATATACAGCATTTCTGATATATTTGCCATCATAATGTATCCCAGCTTTATCAGGAAGATATCAAAAATAGCATGAATAATTGGTGGCATAACAAGGGGCAAGTATTTAGCATCGCTGCAATTCATTTGCATTTTCAGATTTCTGGAATTCAGTTAATAATTTATGTATAACGATGTCAACAGAAATATCCTTGAAAAAGCTTTGCAGTTTCTACTTCAATAATATGCGAGGAAATCAGTTACCAGTAAAACACAGTATTGTAACATTTTTTTCATGTTTTTGAGGAGAACCTTAAATGATATGATGTATACCACATCCTTTTATATTTTATAGGAGCATTATGAATGCAATGTTCATGTATTCATATATTTCATGTATTTCTCATCAATGTAAGCCAAACATGGAGTCAGGAGGATATTCTTTAAAATTACACATGAGACAGTACAAAATAGCATTATAAGTAATGTCATTTAATTTTTTTTGTGCAAAGTAATTGTTAGTGTGCTGGACGCATATTTATTTCATTCAGATGGAACTTGTTTTCACATCTGTTAAAAATAGCAAAATGGCATTCACTCTTATTTTGAGAATGATGATTCTGTTAAATTAATACTTCAGAGGATTAGAGTTTGCCAGATGAACTTCTAAATTATCGATATATGTTTGACTTGATTAACTTTTTATTTATACTCTGTTTTTTTTTCTAAATAGTTTAAAATATATCCACATATTACTAAAACTCTAGGGTATGATAATTTGTTATCTTCAATTGAGTGAAATACTGCACCACAGGGCAAAACTTTGTCAATAAAGATACTTCAAATGGGCTAATATACAGAATGATAGGACATGTTACTACCTAAGGAATAACATTTAGGACTTTTGTTGCCACTTCAGCACAACTGTGCTACTTCTGGTCAGCACTGCCACTGCACTGCTTCTGTTAGCTGTGGTCTAGGCTGATGGCACACCCAAAATTCTTCTGGGCACATTTCTGATATGGCCACCCTCCCTTCCAGATATAGATTGGACTCAAGGTAGTCTTCAATTTACATATATTTGTTTAGTGACTGTTTGAAGTTGCAATGCCACTGAAAAAGGTGATTTATGACTGGTTCTTGAACTGTTGCAGCATCCCTGGGATGACATGATCAAAATTTGAATGCTTGACAATCAGTATGTATTTACAACAGTTGTAGCATCCCAGGTCACACGATAACCATTTGCAATCTTCCCAGAGAGCTCCCAACAAGCAAAAGTCCATGGGGAGAAGTGGGATTTGCTTAACAACCGCATGATTTACTAAAGAACCATAGTGATTTGTGTAACAACTGTGGGAAAAGAGATCATAAAATCGGGCATGCTCACTTACCAATCGTCTTGCTTAGAATCGTCTTGCTTAGAAATTCTGGTCCCAGTTGTGCTCATAACTTGAGTAGCTGTGATGTGTGCAAGGTTAGTCCCTAATCATGAGGAAGGCCTTACTGCCAGGCTTGTATTTAGCAGAAGCAGCTCTATCATATTTTCCCCAGCATTAGTTCAACTTAGTTCAACTAATCCTTTTTCTAACCTAAAAAGCCCTAAGTCTATTCCTACAAAAACTTAGTTCAACTAATCAAATTGATGGTTCTCCCCCCCCCGCTACTTTTAAAGCTTTGCTTTAGGGTTGACATAATCTTCTGGGAAACCTCTATTTTCTTGAATCTATGTATTTTGGGTCCTCTTAAGCTATTGGACTGATTTGGCACTACCTATGTCTAATGCTGCATACACAAAAATGCATATTTTTATTGTGTACACTTTCAGCCTCCAGTACTCAGAATCTCCTGATATATTCATCATGATGGGTTGAAAAGATCCATTCAGTCAACACTGTTCATATGATCAGCCTGCAGGATGAGGACACCTTTATTGAAGTTTATGTAATATAGTTTACCATTCTGGTCCAATTATAGTGGCATATAGATGTTTTTTGATTTCCCAGTCTCAGGTAGAGAGTGCTTATTCACATTTTTCTTTCTTATTTGGGGAGTAGGATAAAATGATTAAAATATGTCAAGGAATAACTTACCTATGCCCTTGAACAGGTGTTAAACATCATGTTTCATCAAAAAAGACAGAATTAAAGTCTAGAAGAAAATGGTAACTTTATGTAGGCTAAATTGTTTTGTACAAGGCGAATTAGACTACTAAAGTTAGTTGAGTAAATAAAATTAGCATGGCTTGTATCCTTTTATCCTTGTGACAGAGAAGCACGAAGAAAGCAGAATCAGGTGACTTTATTATGCTGCATCTGATAATTTAGCGAAGGCTAAATATAATGTCAGTGAATTGTTATATTTTTCGCTTTCATTCATTTTGCTTAATTATGTTTTCAGTTAAGCAGGCAGTGGTTCTGTCTTAACTTACATGATCTAATAAAAAATGTTCAGGTGTACAGTGACAGCTGAATAACTTATTCTCCAGGTGTGTATTGCTATGATGTGGATATTGGATAATGTGTATGTAATGCCTTCACCTTGGATGCCATTCTCATCTCTTTTCGCTTCCTTTTCAGATCATTGTATCCCAAAGTGACTGACTTAAGTTAGAGACATCTCTTGCCATCAGATTTACAAAAAACGAATAAATAAAAATTAAACCACATAGAAGGAGACGAATGAAGGCAACAGGATGATGATAAAAGGATATAAGCCATGCTAATTTTAAGAGCTGCGATGGTGCAGTGGTTAGAATGCAGTACTGCAGGATACTTCTGCTGACGGCCGGCTGCCAGCAATTCGGCAGTTCAAGTCTCAGGTTGTCTCAGCCTTCCATCCTTCCGAGGTCAGCATTTTTGCTCTTTCACCCCCCACCCCAGACTTCCAGCCTTTGAGGGCAGGAAACCTGTGAGGGACCAAGCCGAATCAGGCAGAGCTGACACTGTGGGCAATAAAGGAAGAGTTGCTTGATGAAATTAAGCAATATTAAAGTTGTGGATAAATAAGGGCTAGTTTGAAAGAAAACTCAGTGCCAAGGAAGGAGAAGGCTCAGGGGGAAGACTGATGATTTGAGGAACCACAAAAACCCACTATAGATGAAGTTTTTGGGAAAGCTGCATCCAAACAGGAGAAGTGGCGTGATGCCTGTTGGTGACAACAAAGACAATGAACGAAATGAACTGAGCACAGGTTTTTATATTTAAACAAAACAGCTTGGGAAAGAAGTTGTTGAATGGGAAATCACTGGATGAGGAAAAATTCTTTTTCATGCAATTTAAACTTCCATAATAGGTGTAATTTTCATTTTTAAAAAAGTATGTGCACACACACACACACATACACATGCACACACAATATCTGTTTATATTGATGCTAAGTATGGGAAGTGTAGAACAGAGTTCAAGTGCTGTCCCAGAAGTTGTTCCTTTTAGACCTTCCTCTACATTGCCCACCTAATTGGAACAAAATAATGCCTTTTTCAGGGACTATGAAACCCTGTTGAATATGAATAGACTTTAGCTTTTTGTCAATTTCCCTCGTATAATTAATTTGCTGCATTGTGTCCAGAGTGTTTTTTAAAGTAATGCAATAATAATTTGACATTAATATTACATTACTGATATAATCCTTTGGTTGCAAGGTGACTCGAACGATAGGATAAATCACCATAACTAGGAATTTGCCATTCAGTAGGAAAGTGAAGAATTAGAGAAATAAATGCAAAGAAGAAATAAAAACAAGGCAAAATATGAAGTCCCTCCATAAAGAAAAAGAAAACACCAAAGACATATAAAGAAAGGCTTTTGTTGCTAGTATCTTTGAGCTTCACCACCTAGTTGTATTTCCAATTCAGCTGAGATTTGGATTAGAAAAAGATTGAAAACTATTTTTATGAAACTTGTTTCTTTACATCAAATACTGGTTATAGGGGACCTATTTGGCCAGCTGCTGTTGTTCCTCGACATCGCCGGTGTTTTGCTGAAAGTATCCCCAATCCCTGCCCCCCACCATCCCTGAGTCTTTGAAATTACAAGATAGAATGATGGAGGAGGTAAAATTACTATGACAACACTCAAGTTCTTGTTAACATAGATTTAATTTATTATTATATAGATGCTCTGGCATTTGGAAAACAGCAACATTTTCTTTGATATTCTTAAATGAAAGGATTTATTTAATCCAATAAGCAGATTTACACTTACATCTAGGCATACACATTCATCTCTCACTTATTCAGTTGTCTAAATTTGTTTTTTCACTGAAGCCTACCAGAGAAATTCTGCATTTCTGGAAAACCTCTTATTTGTAGGTTTCTCATGCATTTATACTCTTTGAAATTAGTCTTTCAATGATCACACTGGCCTGAAGAGGTCTTGCTAGAAGCAAATATACAATGCAGTTTTCACATATACATGCAACATATACAGAACTAAGGCCAGAAGGAGGCACATCTGTAACTACATATAGCATTTGGCTTGGGCATTTGGCTTGGGCACCATGCCCTGGAATGACCAGTTTAAATTCAATTAGCATAGGCTAAAGGTTGTCTCAGCTGGAAAGATCCAGGGCATACTTTGGGCAGTATCAAAATAGTCCTGCCTAATGAGATTCCATTGTTTGAGCCTACCAATGTTACTTTGGCAAAAGAATTGGGATGCTTCTTCATTTCAGCAAAACATATCACATTGTCTCCATCGTCTTATTCAATTCATTAAAGCAAACTGTGACTACCATGTTGGATTTTGGGGTAGGAAGACATTAATGTCATGAGTTCTTGTAGTACCTTACCCCCCCCCACCTTTCTCCCCCTCTCTCTGTGTTTGTATACACCTGGGTGAAACTTTCAAAGGGTTATGTTGAGCCTTCTATGGGACATGGCTTCCATAAAGTTTTAAGGAGAGGTTACTTTGTCACACTACTATGCTTCGTAAACTTGCCCTTTCAAATACTTTCTGTACTAGTGATCTACTCAATGTTGTAATATTGCCCTAATGCATATTTTAAGGCAGTATTGCATAAGAAAAGCTTTTCTTTAAATACACATCTCTGTCAAACATAAGGAGCCCCACCTTTTCTTTGCTATGCAGATAGGTTGTTTTGAGTAAAACGTTTGACAATAATGAATACTGGGAAACTATGTATCACTATTGACCATGCCATGTCAGAAACCTCCACTAGATCATTGATTTTAGAAGAGCTGCATGGAGCAGATTTCCTTTATATCCTTAGATATACATAGACATAGAGAATCCCCCTCCACTCCCATGTGGACAAGGAATGATAATTATGCACCACAATTTTATAGGACAGGGTTAGACGATACTTTTTTCAATCTTGGCAACTTTAAGAAAGGTGGATTTCAGTTCCCAGAATTCTTCAGTCTGACTGAAGAATTCTGGGACTTGAAGTCCACCCATCTTACAATTGTCACAAATGAGGGATCCTGAGCTAATTGAACTCTACAAGCCTTCCATAAACTTTCAGATAACAACATTTCTCTATGTCTTCTCCTTATGATCAGAACTAAAGAACTGCTATGTTCTTAACTTAGCTCCTTGCAAGGAAGGACATGATATTTTGACCAAGGTAAAATCTTTTTTTAAACACTCTAATGGGTTGTATTCTCTTTAAGGAGCAGTGAGTGAAATTATTTCTTTTCCAAGCATTAGATATGAAATGAAGAGTCAATCTGCCAACAACAACAACAAAAAGCTTTTCACCTTGGATTCTCTTTTCCCTCTTTCAAGCTTTAGCTGTTTGCCCTAAAGAGTCCTAGGTGCCTTTAGAAGCCTTATTTGTTACACAATAAACCAGTCTGTCTTGCACAGATATGTAGTTTTGTACACAATATAGCATGCCTGAGTGCACATTTAAGTACAATGCCTATACCGGAGAGAAAATAATTGATTTAAGAGAGATGACAGCTCAGTAGCTCATTTCATACTTTCACAATATAGCAATTTTTCCGAAAGCCTCTCGTTTTCTGCTTCCTTCCACAATGCTGCTCATCTTGGCTTTCCATCAATTTACCTCAAGCATCTAAAACAGCAAGGGACATTTCTGAACAGCCTGGAGTATTCTTCCTGGATCTGAAATGAAAAGATAGCATGAGCACCTTGGCTTACTAACAGGTAAATATATGTGTTTTAAGCCTTTTCTACCAAATGTGGCTTATTCTATTCGAAGGGCTTCAGATAATTTGGCCCCGCAGGGAATTATAAAAGATGCTGATGAGAATTTGATGATGTAAGTTGTAGGACACTACATAAAAAGTTTCAGTCCGGAATCAAATGACTATAGTTAGTGAACCTCTTTAATTATGTGATAGGATTACTGCTGTATAATTTGAAATGCCTTCTGAAATCCCAGACCTGTGTTATATAAATCAGATTTCAAAGTCTTAATACATGAGTGTGAATTATGCATGTGCATGAATTATTTTATTTTATTCAAGCAGGATGGCAATTCTTAACTCACTTTTAAGTATGTGACACCAAACTAAATCAGACTCCAACATTACTATAATGCATTTAATGTGTGCATTTAATGTGTGCATTTCCAACTCTCTCAGATTATATTTTTCTTTGAATCTTATTCAAATCTGAATCAGGTATTAAGGCCTGCATGATTCTCCTGTGGAGAACAGTTATTTGTTTCTTTATTTATTTATTCATAAACTTTCCAACTGATTTCTACAGAAGATTATTACGTTTGCAAGAAATTACTGGTCACTTGATCCCAAACATGTTGTGGATTTCTACATATCTCTTCTACATCCATGGCAATTCCTGGTGAAGATTTTTTTTTAAAATTATCAGTTTGGAAACTTAATTTTACAGCCCTGCTTAATATTTTTTTTTCCAAGTATAAAACAGCTAGATACGATTCCTTCTTTCTTTAAACTGTTACCCTTTTTGCACTTGTGCAAATAAACAAAAAACAATCTTTCTCATTATTCTATAAATTAGTCAGTCAATCAATTTGGTCCTTGTTTACTCTGTGATGTGCCCCTATCTTTCTACAAAACAGAGGTGGACACCTAAAGTCTGTATGCCTAGAACAAATCCAGAGAACGGGTGTTGTTTTGACAAGGGGCTACAGACAAAGTAGGCCTCCTAACAGAGGCGGCAGGGTGCCTTGTTTACTATTTCAGAAAGATATAAATATATAAAGATGTCTTCCCAAAACTTTTGCCCTTCACTGCAAAGGCACCCTGCAGACTTTTCTGTTCCAGTTTTAATGCATGCTTTCTACTTTCTGTTAATAGAATCCTTGATGTCTGGATCAACTGCAAGGTGTCTCATCTGAGATAAGATGTGTTCAGCAATTCTCCCACCTGTCAAGGGAAGGGAAGTGGGGATGAAGGGACTCTTTAGGCTACGCCACCTTATGAGAAAACTATTCAACAAGTCTCTGGAAAGCTGGACAGTCTTCAAGAATTGTCTTACCTGGATTGGACATGCAGGTGAGGGGGAACAGATGGTTGCTAAAGAGATGTTCCAACCCTGTTTCCTTTTGTTTCTGAGAGTATAGGGAAAGACACAGTAGGGCAACAGGTTTTTAGACCCTCTCAGATAGAAACCATGGAATTGGAGAACTGACAGCATCAGACCTGCTCTCTTATTCTCCTCCCACTCCTTCTCTTGCCATAAGTGGCAGGAAAAATGGTGGGGGAAAGTGGCACCTCTGGTGCAACATTTCCAATCCGAAGAAGTAATGATTGCATAGGATTAGAAAACTGACAGCAAAAGACTCGCCAGATTCTCCCTGCTTGTGTTACTATGGTGGCAGGGGGAGAAGTAGAGAGGCAAGAGGGAAAGAGCCGCTCTGATGCCATGTAACTAATTCCTAGAGTGGTCATTTATTGACAGTTCAATGCCGGGGGTCTTCTCTTGCTAGTAATTGTTACCCAAAGAGGCTTTCCCCCACTCTTTTTTCCTTCTCCTTCATTTTTCTTGGGCCAAGACAGAAAAAGAATAGCACAAATTAAACCATGGTACTGTTTTACCAGCTTGTCAACCATGGGCTATAGCTCAACATTTGCAATCTGGATTAAATTTTAATTAATTAATTAATTAATTAATTAATTTTTCCAAAGGGAGATTGAGGTAACTGAGTCTGTTAATCTCCAGAAAAGAAGATTGAGTGGATATGCTAGCACTTTTGAAGTATCTGAAGAGGCTGCAAATATATTCTCTATCATAGATTGCAAATTATGAAATAAGGGCCTTAAGTAATAGATGGGCACAGTGGTGGGATTCAATTTCTTTTACTACTGGTTCTGTGGGAATGGCTTGGTAGGCGTGGTTATGCAGTCAACCAATCAGAGGCAATATTTGCTGGTTCTCTGAACCAATCAAAATTATCACTACCGGTTCTCCGGAACCTGTCAGAACTGGCTGAATATCATCTCTGCATAGGCAGACTTTGTTTGAATGTTAGGCAAAACTTCCTATAAGCAAGAGCAGTTTGGTAACCAAACAGTTATTTATGAATATGACAGGATATACTGTATATTTCTTTGGGATCTTTTAATTTAGATTACTGCACTGAGCAAACATCCTGCATAAGATGTTGAAAACCGTATAAATGATGAAATATATTAAACATAATTACCAGTATTGCCCTTATTCTGTGGGGGGTGGACATGTGCAGTGCAGACATCAGAGAAGTTTTCTATACTAGTTTGGTACCAAGACCACTACTTGGAAAATGCAAGTAGTAGTTTCAGAGTAGGTTCTTTTACTGAGACTGGGGCTTGGGTGACTAATCATCCAGTCAAACTTTCCAAGAGCCAATTTTATTCAAGCTTTTCTGAGACAGCTCTGGTTTTCAAGTAGCTGCTATTTACAGGAAGTAAGGAAGTTGGGGAAGGAAGGAGGGAGATGAAGGAAGACAGAGAGTGAGTGAGCGACTAAGTAAGCAAGTAATATATTGACAGACTGACAGAGAGGGAGGGAAGGAAGGAGGGAGGCATATATTGACAGAAAGACAGAGAAGGAGGGAGGGAGGGACTGAATGAAGGATGGAAGGAAGGAGAACATTTTAAGGATAATTTTGTATAAATGCACCTCGTGGTCAATACACATTCTATTTACATGTATTGAAAAAAAAACTTACTTTTCGTGACAGCACACAAAGAAATATAAAGATGAACAGTCCCTGAAATGCATTGAAAATTGTGAAAAGATATGCCGTGGCCACTGATCCCTGGATGACATGGAGCACGCCAAAAATCCACGTAGCCCCCAGGAGGAAAAGGAGAGAAAGTGCCCCTCGTGCACAGGATCTAGGGAGAAGGGAAAGAAGAGCTGTTAGCCTTGCTTCTCTTTCTACCTGGTTCCTTCCCTTAAATGTGAGAGTCGGTGACAAACCCTTGCATTCTGCACTGCAGTGACATGGTTTCTGCTTTAGGGTGTGCTACAGTACCGTGGCTGGAATAACGTTCCTATTTTGTTTTCTGAGCAGTCACCAACATAAGTGGAAACGCTGATGGCTTTTAAACACTGGCTGTCTTAATCTTCAAATCTGTTTTCTCTAGTGTGCTGCAGAACCATATGATTTGATTTTAAATCTACTGTTGGTGCAATTCCCCAAGGTAAAACATATGTCTGTTATGAAGTATACCCCCTAAGAAACCTTGGGAAAAAAGAAAGGTATGGTATGCTCTGAGGTCAGCCTATGTGCCAGGCATCAGAGGGAACTTTTGGGCTGTCTCTCAGCTTCAGCCTCAGAGACGGTGCTGGATTTGTTCAAAATGCAGGCTTTCTCCTTATTCTGAAACGATTTTGCTTTCACGATGCAAAGGAAGTTTAAATTGTTGCAGGGTCAAGATATTGTCCCAAACAGCTCAGAGATCTCTTTCCTGAGATCGTTTCTCTCTTCTTACGTTAAAACATTCTAATATAAGTTTCTCCAGCTTTGGTCATGAGCTATGACAAATTACACAGTGAGCTCTTGCAAATGAACTCAGTCATTAATTTTCTCTTTCATTTGCAGTCTACTGGTTTTGAACTTCCTTTGCAGAAATTTGTTTCTCTCTCTCTCTGTCTCTCTCTGTCTCTCTTTCTCACACACGCATGCATGCACACACATGCACACACACATACACACACAAATCTCCCACCCCCATCGTCTCTCTTTTCATGCTGCTTCCTTAGACATGTACAGTATAACCATTTGACTCCATTAGACTTGGTGCTCTGTGAGAGCCGATCAGGTGGAGAATGGGAGCAAAGTGATCAATCAAAGAGCTGCTAAGTCCTAACTATAAATCTAGTGCAATGACTTGAAACAACATGAATGTTTCCAAGCAACAAAAACAGTAAGTTGCTTTCAATGGTCCCTATAGCACATTCCAGCTTTTCCAGCACAAATGTTTTTCAGGGTCTCTATAAATCAGTTTTAAAGAAAGCCGATTGATGGGAAAATCACAGCAGCCCATGAAATAAAATAAAAAAAAGAATAACAATAAAAAATAAATCCCAGTGAAGGAATTAAAAAAAAAAAAGGAGGGGGAACACCTATTTCTTTAATCTCTCTGAAAATAGAGTGAAACATCAAAAGCCATACCGAGAGTTTAGAACAAGAGAGTTAAACATATGTTTGGCTTCCCTTACTAAAGGGTATCATATCTGGGTTCTTATGCAATATGAAAATTTGAATCCGGCTTTCAAGAGTAAGATGGTCATATTAGCCAGACGTAACCTGAGGTTTGGGATCTTTCTTATATATAACATTTTGTTGTTTAAAAAAAAACAACTTCCCATAACTTTAACTCTGAAGGACGATCTAGAGAAGGGGTGTCAAATGCGCATTGTCACGGTGGTGTGGTATTGCGACTTTCGCTAAATCAGGCATGGCCAGCCCCATGGACCGCGAGTTTGACAGCTAATCTAGAGGAACCATCTTCCCAGCCAACAGCTGCAGAACCAGAATACTTCGCAACCAAAGTTTCTCATTTGAAAAATTTAACATACTTTAGAAATATTGATACTACAAGAAATAATGTTTTTGCAAATGCCTCAGTATTTTGTGATGTCAGCAGATCTTTTTGTTTCACTCTTATTTTGTTTCCAAGAGATCCTTATAAAGGATAAAATATCAATACTCTTTCGTAAAGAAATGCATCCTGTGGAATTTAGGCAATGGTCAGCAAAATAAATACTTTAATGCAATACAGTGGGGATGTCCTTTCTTATTACATTAAGAAACTGAAAACCCTTCAAAGAGTTGTAGTTAGCTAAGCCTAACATTGCTTGGTAACAGTTTAAAGCATGCTGCCAAAGAATTATCTCAAAGTTAACTCTTACCTGATATTTTCATAGCAGCTAACTTCTGGCTTTAGCTTAGCTGTTTGACGAAATACTTTATAGATAATTACTCCAAATGCCATCCAATTTACCTTGAGAAATATAGATTGGCATTTAGTTTAGAAAGAAAAGCTTTCCCAGGATGTATTCACACTATTTTTGTATAAAACAACAACAACTAAATAAGTCCATTTGATGTATTATTGACAAAGAAAAGCCACTTTATTAAGCAGGAGTAAGTCCTGCACTTATGCAAATTCCGAATTATAATTCTTTTTTTAATCTAAGCTTTATTGGGTTCCTTACAATTAAAAATAGGAAAAGGAAACATAAAAAACTTATTAGTGTAGTACATAGAAATTTTATTTATAATTAACTAAATATCACAAGGTAGTAAATGACATGCATAGTGGAAAAATAAAGTAAAACTGAAAAAACAAACAAAAAGAACCAAAAAAGGAAAGAAATATTGTATTTTGTCAACTTTTGCGTAGTACTGAAACAATATTTAAATTTTGAAACATATTTTCATTTTTATTTAAAATATGTCATTCAATTAGGAACATTTACCCAATATTGTCCAAATACCACCTTAGCTGCTGGAAATATCACAATACTTCCATTGTAAGTGGGATGAAGCTCTTTTCAAAATTTCAAGGGAGCCAACAATAAATCTAACTGGGTCCTTAATAGCACATATTTAATATAATTTTTATTCTAATATATTGCATTACTAAAATCACTCAGATTCGGACGGACCTGGACTCTAGTTGGGCAGAGTCTACTGAGGTGTTGGGGTGAGTCTTAGTCCTGTTAAGTAGGAAGAGTTTGCTCCTGTTGGCCCTGATGATGTGGAGAAGGCCATAGGTGCATTAAGCACCACCACCTGTTTATTGGACCCGTATCCTTCCTGGCTAGTCTCTGCCAGCTGGGAAGTGACACGCAGCTGGCTCCAGGCAGTAATCAATGCTTCATTGAGTGAGGGACACTTTCTGCTGGCCTT
>JANHGC010002456.1:99852-116688 GCA_027560395.1 Boaedon fuliginosus | reverse complement strand
TTGGGGTGAGTCTTAGTCCTGTTAAGTGGGAAGAGTTTGCTCCTGTTGGCCCTGATGATGTGGAGAAGGCTGTAGGTGCATTAAGCACCACCACCTGTTTATTGGACCCGTGTCCTTCCTGGCTAGTCTCTGCCAGCTGGGAAGTGACACGCAGTTGGCTCCAGGCAGTAATCAATGCTTCATTGAATGAGGGACACTTTCTGCTGGCCTTGAAGGAGGTGGTGATGAGGCCCCTCCTCAAGAAGCCTTCCGTGGATCTGGCCAATTTAAAAAACCTTCATCCAGTCTCCAACCTTCCCTATTTGGGGAAGATTGTTGAGAATGTGGTGGCGCTTCAACTCCTATGGACCTTGAAGGAAACTGATTATTTGGATCCTCTCCAGTCAGGTTTCAAGCCCAGTTACAGCACTGAGATGGCATTGGTCTCACTGGCAGATGTTCTCTGGCGTGCCCGGGACAGAGGAGCTTCCTCTCTGTCCTGGTGCTTCTTGATCTCTCAGCAGCTTTCGATACCATCGACCATGGTATCCTTCTGGATCACCTCGAGGGATTGGGAGTGGGAGGCACTGTTTTACAGTGGTTCTCCTCCTATCTTGGACTACTCATAATCGGTGTTTGTAGGAGGGCAGAGATCTGACCCGAGGGGCCTACTTTGCGGGGTGCCTCAGGGTTCAGTTCTCTTGCCTCTCCTTTTTAATATTTACATGAAACACTGGGTGAGATCATCCTTCGGCATGGGGTAAACTATCATCATTATGCTGATGATACCCAGTTATACATCTCTGCCCCAGGCTAGTCCAGTGATGTTGTCAAGATGATGTCCCAGTGCCTGGAGGCTGTGAGGATCTGGATGAGGACCAACAGGTTCAGACTAAACCCTGACAAGACTGAGTATTAGTGATGACATTTACAAATCTTTCCATGGCTTAGGGTACAAATGTAAATAAATAAATAAAATTACTGACTTTAGCAAATAAGTCAAGTGATATAGTTTAAAATCAGGACAATATAAACAACTATAATGAAATACAATGGTAATTCAATTTGTTTTCCAAAGCAGTGTTTTATAAATGAATTGGTAAGGTTATTTGGATAGCAGAAATTCATCCTAAATTTAACTATAAAATGCAAGTATTTATCTTGGGTTTTAATCCAAACCAAATTAGACAAAGATCAACCTAAAATATTTTGCATTCCCCTTATTGCCAGAAATACAACACTAATAACAGGATGTATTTCACAATACGTTTACATTAAAAGATTCTGTGTTAATCTGGCAATAGCTTTCTCTTCATTAAACAATATAGTTAAAGAAACTATAGGAATTTGTTTCACTAACAACTAGTAAAAGAGAAATATAAAACATCAGCATACAGTGAATAACAGTATGTCATATCAGACATATGGGATAACAATATCCCATATGAGGCAGGAAGAGCTTTTTCTCTAACAATAATTCTTGGGCTATTCTGCAACTATTCCTATCAAATAAACTGCCTGAAAATGAGGCTACATTTGCTCCTCCTTATGAAGTCACGATGGCTATTTCCAGTTATAGGAAAGGGAAAGAATTAACCTTTTCCTGCTTTCTGAGGCTGGACACTTCATAGCAACATACCAAGACTTGGAAGCTTCAAGAAGCTATCAAGACTTGGAGGATTTGGAAGGTCTTGGAAGCTCCTCAACAAAGCACATTTTCTAAAAATTATCCTACATTAGCTAGAATTTTTTTTAATCTTTTTTCTTCTTCATACTACAAATGAAGTTGCAGCCTGTGCAGTGGTTATTATGGAGAGCAATATGAGAATCTATATGCAGTCCGTTCTCTGTTTCATGAAATACACATACACACAATATCACATACCAAAGCAAAATTAAGAGCAGTTTAAGGACCTAAACTAAGGACTATCTGCCTAGAGAGGTGGAAGGACCTTCATCATCTGGAATGCTTTAATTTAGAACCTTGGAGCATGGAATTGGCCTCAATCATTCCTCCCAGCTCTGTGATTTAAATTATCTATGTCTTCCTTTGCCTTGGATTTTAATTTAATCCAAAAGGAACTTGCTATGGTCATATCTTTGAGGTAAATATTATGGGCCACTCTAAAATTTAATATGTATCATGAACTATAGGTATCCCTTCACATTGGCCATGCTTGCTGGGGCAGCTGGGAAATATATTTCATCATCTTTTAGGTTTTGGCTTCTGGATGGAGATCATGATGGACTAATACACCTCTACACTGCAGAGACAATGCTGAGCTAAAGATTGGAAGCCAGGAGTTGAACCCTGGCTGACGGATCTAATTTGAGACAAGGAGGAAGTTGTGGGATCATTCATTTGAGTTCTGGATTGTAGTTCCACATGAAGAAATCTACATGATCCTAGGGGGACTTGTGGGTAATTTACGAGTACAGTTTTAGCAGCCGAGGAAGAAAGCATCAAACTCACAACCTTTGACAAATTGGAAGGAGTATTTAATATTTAAGCAACAGAGATACCTACATAAGTCAGCCCAGAAGGCAAGAGATTTTCATGAAACAAACTAAAATGTTTAAATGATGCTATCAGTTAATGCAAAAGGGAAAGCCATTGCTCCTTGATGTTGTTTCCACCATTATGCTAGTCCTATTCTGGTTACACTTTCAATCCTATACGGGATTCATCCATTTGAAAATTCAAAGTCCCGGGTCTCCATTCAGGCATTTAAAAGAGCATCGATAGGTTCACAATGTGTATTTGTGCTGCTGCAATTTATCCTATTAATGATTTTTGGCATACTGAATTTCTGGAAAGATCTAATATAAAGCATTCAAAAGAAGATTATTTAGATCATGGAAATCACACCCATTAATCGATCCTCACATTAAAAATGATGTTCTCTTGTTTCTCTGCAACTTAAATGTAAAAGCTAAACTGATCACAATGTACATAAGTCTTGAAATTAGAGTTTATATTTAGGTTCCACTTTTCATACTTAGGTAACTATGTATAGATCTCAAAATTTTAATCCCCTTTTTAATTAGATTTTGTTAATGAAAATATCTGGGGTGAGAGGGTGGACAGAATATTATGTCAAAAGCCCAGACAGTACAGAACTGAAGGGAGAGAAGATTGTTTTTTGCTGAATAATAAGATAAGATAGCAGACTATCGATTAGTAACTGAACACATAATATAAAGATAAAATAATGTACTAAACTAGTACATCATGGGAATTTTTTTTTAATGCTAAAAGGATAGGTTGATTTTATTTGTCCTCTATATTCACAATCCTTTTCTGGTTTTTATTGTTCTAAACTCTTCTATTATTTTATTTTTTTAAATTATTTTTTGCAATAATAAAGCACAACAGTTAATCTAGTAAGACCGAATATGTATTCTTGGGAGAGAACTCAAAATGGAAGGCCAAGTAATCCTTTGTTTCCAATTTGAACAAAGACTCCTAAGGAAGGTGGGCTAGTGTAGAAATAGGATAAATATTTAGCATCTCACAGTGCAAGAATTCTTCTTTCCTAGGGCATGGCGGGAAAGGATGGAAAACATTTCATGAACAGAGAACGGACTGTATGTAGATTCTCCTATATAAGAATCAGAATCCAGATGATTTCTACTTAAAATATCCAGCTTCTTCCCAGTTGTAATTATTATGGCCTCCAGAGTGAAGAAGCTCTGCTGTGGGTTTGAATTTGTACTGGTTTATTAAATCTTTCAAACTTCTTGGTCCCTATGATATTTAACAAGACAAAGCTGTTCATATTTTAGTTTAGATTCTTTGGGTTATTTGATTCAGCAGCTTCAGTGTAAACAACAACAATGAAATGAAGTATCTTTTAAATGAAAAGTTATTGAACGCTACAGTATATAAATAAATCCTCCAGTGTTTTAACTCTGTGGTGCCTGTTTTCAGGTGGCAAGAACAGCAAGTATGAATCATTGTAATTCTCAGTTCCTCTGGAGAGAATCAGAAAGCCACACGGTATCCTAGTGTGTTAGATTTTGCATTAGGATCCATGACTGAGTTGTAAGACATCCAGACAGTTCCATATTGAGCGCACATCTGAGGAATACAAGGCATTTCATCTTCTATTGGCAGTTTGCTTAAAAATGCTTTGAATGCATTTCTTGCCTTATGTTGGCATAGAGGAAAAAGAACTGAATTTTGATTTTGCCCAGCCATAGTCTTTGTTGTGAATTTTTATTTTTATTTTTATTATTTTAAAAAGGCCGGGAAGCATCTAATCATTCTCTGAAGCCATTTCCCCTAGGCATTTAAAAAAGAAATAACACCGCATATATAATATATATTCCATCAGCTCAGATTCAATAGGAAGACAGTTTTTCCTGCCTATTAATAAGGATCAAGGGATGCTGGGTGGAAGTGTATTCAGGCAAGAAATGGTAGAATGTCTTAGGTTGACGAGAAGACATTGGATCCTATGTCAGTAAGTGAGATAAAGGGTGGAACTAGGAGAGTGAAGTACTTAAATGAGAGATAAGTTATAAAGAAGAGAAATGAATGAGGGGTTAAATAAAATAATGAGGAGTTAAATAAAATATACTGTCTTGGAAAAGATCGAATGTTGCATTACAGAAAAATTGAACTAAAGTAGGTTTTCCCCCCTCTGTGCTTAGTCTCTGCTTAATTTTCTCTTTCAGTCCACAAATTATTCATATCGGATTCTGCTATAATTCTGCCCACTGACGTTAGGATGGTCTATAGGCAAATAAAAATTAAGTAATAATTGCACATTAAATGAGAAATAAAGCAATATTTCAGACATCTTGGCTCCCACTCTCCTGACCTTCCACAAGAATCTGAAGACTTAGCTCTGATAGTGGTTTGGGACCCCATTGGAAAAGTATCAAATTGAAGATGTTTGATGGGCCTAAAGCATACAGCTCTTTGACTTATATATCGCTTCACAGTGCCTTACAGCCCTCTCTAAGCAGTTTACAGAGTCAGTATATTGCCCCCAACAATCTGGCTCCTCATTAGACCAACCCTGGGAATGGAAGGCTGAGTCAAGCTTGAGCCTGGTGAGATTCGAACTGCCAAATTGCAGGCAGCCGGTAGCCAGCAGAATTAGCCTGCAATACTGCATTCTAACCACTAAGCCACCACAGCTCCCCTCTCCACTTAGCCTACTCCTTCCCACTCCATCTTTTAGTCATAATTTGCAATTTATATTTTTATTACAGTTAGATATATATGTCTGTATGGTTTTATTACTTCCACTGTTGTAAACCACCTAGAGATACCTTGTGGCAAGATGAATTTAATTTAATAAATAAAGAGTAACTGAGGACTTGATGGATGGGATAACATTTTTGCTTTTCAGTATAAAACCTGAGAACAGATTTATTTATTTATCACATATCTATATGTCCATCACACTTTCGTGGCCCTGGGTGGTTTACAAATAAAATAATAAACACTTACTGTCACAGAATGTAAATTTATGTTATCAACATCCCTTTTCATTCCTTATCATTCTTCTATCCTTAGCTTATAATTGGGTACTTCTAGGTTTGTGCATGTAACACCTCTACTATGCAAGCTGCAGGATGCTAGTTTGTTTCCAGATCCAATTTAAGGTGTTGGTTGTCACCTTTAAAGCCCTTCATGGCATGGGACCAGAAGAGTTGTCTTGCCTCAATTATATTGATCTCTCCTATGTAGTCAAGCAGTGGATTCAATCCATTAAAGAACTTTGACTGACAGGACCTAGGAAAGGGCCTTCTCTACTGTTGCCTCTGCCCTGTTTGGAACATCTTATCCCCAAAATCTCCACTCTACTTTTCCAGAAGAATGCTAAGTCCTGGGTCTATCAATAACATGGTTGTCAACTCACAAATTAGGCATCAGTCAGAACCCTGACAGAGGTGGTCTACGAGTGTTATGCAACCCTGAGGATGGCTGGTGGCTTGAAAGCACTCCCTCCACCTTGTTAATCTTGTGAATTTTTAAACTTTGACCTTCTGTCAGGGTTGAATGTCCAGACCCACACCTGTAAAGTTTACACTAACTACTTCATTGTTCTGTGCCAGTTTCATAGGAATCTTCCCAAGTTGGTGGCTTGTCCCCGCAAAAGACTAGATAAAGTCCAACATCATCCAAAAAGGGAAGGGGGAATTTAGACCTGGTCCTCTTCTATTTATGTAAGAACTCCAGCTAAGTCTTCATCTGACTCCTCCTCCTGAATGGTAGGGCTGCTTTCCAACAGATTCTGACTTTTAACTTGTACATTCTAACCTTGCTTTTAATTTTATGTCTAACTGCGCATTTAGTCCTATTTTATGTTATTTTGTTATTAAATCACTCAGAGACGCTTAGGTGAGATGGGCAGTGTGGAAATGTAATACATGAATAAATAATAATTCTTATGTAACCATTCCAAGAACTCAGGCTGAGATAGCTAGCATTTTCTAAACTTGATCAATGAGGAAGGATAAAAGGTGGCCCCAATCTTTTTCTTGCTCACAATTGGGATTGTCTTAAAAGATAGCCATTGCTTCCAAAATCCAGTGCCAAGGATACAGGAGGCTTTTCAGCAGTGAAAAAGGAAACAAATTCTCACTCTCAAAGACCATATAGCATTTTGAACAGCAGAATAGAAGTAAAAGCAGTTGTATACACATACTTTTGCAAGAACCAAGATGTTGCTTATGCATAATAATATATAATGTCAGAATTACTGCTGGAATTAAGGAATCCATTTATAATATATTTTTTCTACAGGGATAATATAAAGACACCTAATTTTTACAGAAGGACTTTGCAGGTGCTCTTGATCATGATAATATCCTAGCTCCCACCCAGGATGACGTTTTATTGTACAAGAAATACTTTGATCCAATATTGGAAGGGATCTTCCTAGTTTCCCAGAGTAAAAGGCTGAGATACCATTAGTCCATAATGTTGATTTTTGTCTCTTTTTAGGAAAAAATAGATAGTTTGGGAACAGTTTTGAATATCTCAAGGTTTACCCTAAAGGGTCATAAAACTCCTCATAACATTTAGAAAATTGCTGATGGCAGTTTTATTTCAACCATGCCTTCAACCTTAATTAAATGTCATTAGTATCCATCTTGGATGGTAATTTGATATATTAATTATAATTATGTTTATTAATTTTAATGCATCATAACTTTACTCTCAAACTTTTGGTTTTGTTCTATTCTAAAAACTAAAATAAATAAGAAAAGAGAGAGAAAACACAAAAAGGAGAAAGGAATATTTCTATTTCTGGCCATTTAACATCGCTTTCCCACATCTCCCTGTGACATTTCTCTCATAAAATTAATAAAGTATACATGCTATATTTTTTAAAAAAATATTCTAAGGAGAAAAAAGGATTTCGTGATTAAAAAATATGCTTCATTCTCAAACATTGCACATTCGCCAAAATGATTCACAGAAACACCTGTGAAAATTATCATGTGCCAGAAATGAAAATATATGGTGGGAACACAGAGGTGAAAAAGTAGTTAAAAACAACAAGCAGGTTAAAATATTGTGGGATTTCCAAATACAAACTGATCACATTTTGGCTCATCCAACACCAGATTTCAACAATATTTGAATACCAGGTAGTCATTGACGTATGACTGCAATTGTGCCCGAAATTTCTGTTGCTAAGCAAAGCGGTGGTTAAATGAGCTTTGCACCATTTTGTAACCTTTTTCTTGCCACAGTTGTGAGGCCAATTACTGTAGTTGTTACATAAATTCATGGGGTCGTTAAGCGAATATGGCTTCCTTCATTGACTTTGCTTGTCGGAAGCCAGCTGGGAAGGTTACAAATGGTGATTACATGACCCCGGGAAAGTGCAACTGTCATAAATGCATGGCAGTTGCCAACTGCCCGCATTTTGACCATGTAATTATGGGGAAACTAAAATAGTCCTAAGTGTGAAAAATACTCACTTTTCCAGTGCTGTTGTAACTTCAAATGGACACTAAATGGATGGTTGTATGTTGAGGACTAAGGGGTCAACATTTACAAAAATCTGTTAATGCGTATGATTTGGGGGGTCAGTGTGGCTCAAGGTGAGAAGGCACAGTTTTCTCATATAAGACGCTAAATGTTCATGTATTTCAACTTGGAGTTCTAGGTCCCAATTCTCAGACTAATATGCTTAAATTAGACAGGCACTGCCCTGTTGGTCAGTAGAAAGTACAATACATGTTCACCCCCCAAATAGGCCTTCAAAATTAGGACTTGCAACCAGATATGTATATTGACCCTTGCAACTTTGTGCAAATGAAAGTAAGCTTTCATAAACTAAATGAAACAGTGCACTCATTACTGTTTTAGTTAGTTTAAGGGCTTACTTTTATATGCATTATTAAAGCAAGTGTAACCAAATAACACACCTGGAAGGGGCCTTAGAGGTCTTCTAGTACAATCCCCTGCTCAAGCAGGAAACCCTATATCATTTCCGACAAATCTCTTCTTAAAAACCTACAGTGTTGGAGCACCTACAACTTCTGGAGGCAAGTCGTTCCACTTAATTAATTGTTAATTGTTCTTACTGTCAGGAAATTTCTCCTTTCTTCTCTGTTGGTTCTCATTTTGATTAATTTCCATCCATTGCTTCTTGGCCTGCCTTAAATTCTTAAAAGTCTTGTTGTTACTGAGATGAGGTATGCACATTTACAACTGTACCCCATTATTAAGAGTTGCAGGGATGGCACATGGCTGACAAGGCTGGCAAAGGGTGAGGTAAGAACCTCCATGGCTATTACCATCCTGTTTGCTGCCACAGTAGACTGGAAAAATTACACCAGGGATCTGTTTGGTAACTGGTGGCATGAGAAACAAAGGGATCCCGTCTTCATTCTGTTGTAGCTCTAAGGCAGGCACTAGTAACTGTAGCTGAAATTTTATGTTTATGATACTTTATTTTTGGCCCAATGTATGCATAGCTAAACAGGTTAAGTACTCATTTTTCAAATCTTCCATTCTTTTTATTTCTACATGTGTCACAAAACAGGTTGTATACCTCCCTTGTGGAGGTAGGGGGAAAGAAAGGCATTAGCAAAAGTAAAGTACAATTGCTTAAATCAGATGCTAGCGAAATAATTCCTTAAACAGAATAATTTAGGTGCAACTGAAGAAGTCAAGCAGTAATTATTCTGAACATGAGCATATTCAAAGGGAAGAAAAGGAAAATGTGACTCCTCTCCAAATCTCCCCAGTAATAAAATAATATTGAAAGCTGTATGTTATGGAAGTGAAATACGTAAGCATGAGACTTTTATGGCACTCTTTCTGTAAAGAAAAGAAACAGCCCAGGAAAGAGATAATTCTGAAGATTTTGGCATACCATTTCTTAGTTTGTTCAGCATTTTATATTCGAAACTTCAGAAATAAAACTTCCCATTCATCCCTTTTTCACTAACCTAGACTCTCACTCAATAATTGATGAAACTATCTGTATGCTGATGTTAAATTTCAGTAAAGCAGTGAGATGCAAAGTTATCTCCTGCTGCTTTTTAAAGTCACATTCTTTCTTTCTCTTGTTTTTTTAAAATCTATTTAGATATGTTTCCTTAAAAATACCTGATGTCACTATATAGAACATCATTCTTCCCGTGACCCTTATTATCAATGTTAGAAATAATAAGCTAGAATTCTGAAGTGCAGCCTTGCGTGAAGAGAGAAAGATTTTTGTCTTCTGGCTAATGGCTGGTGAAATGAGGCTGCTTCGGGGCTGCTTCAATCAGGGTAGAAGATAGTTAAATTGATAACTATGCAATGGTTTAAGCCAGTCAATAAAAATGCATGCCATATTAATTGCCTGAAATTGCCCGCAAGCTGTCAGTCAACAAAGAAAGTATGTCTGCTGTCTTATTTGTCTCATTATCATCTCCCAGATGGATACACCTGCCCACATGCTTTAGCTATTTGTTCTAGTTTGACACAACTGGAAAAATGTTTAAGAACAACAACAGGAAGAAATGCTGATGGCAGAGATGAGATAGAAGACTAAGCGGGAAAGAACGATCTTATAACGGCACATCCATCCTTTTAAAGTTTAGTGGTTTAAATCTGCACTCAAACCTGATGAGAGAGAAAAAGACACCCATCTTCAGAAAATCCACCCCTGGGGAAAGTTGCATACTGAAAAGTATATGTGAGGGAAATTTGCAGCCAGAATTAGAACAAAATGCATGTTGTTAGGGAAAGCTGCACATTTCTCACCTGAGGATTTGGCTATTTGTGTTTATTTATCTTGGGAATAAGAATGAGAATATTCTTTATTGGCCAAGTGTGATTGGATACACAAGGAATTTGTCTCTGTTATATCAGCTCTCAGTGTACATACAAGGAACAAAGTTATAAATCATAAATCATAAGGTACAATAATAAATCAGAAGAAACAAACAGCAAACTGATAAATCCTAAGATACCAATAGGAGAAGGTAATAGGAAAGATGAGAAGGACAATAGCAATACAGCCCTACTAGAATAGAATAGAATAACAGAATTGGAAGTCAGCTTCTAATCCAACCCCCTGTTTAGGTAGGAAACTCAATACCATTTCAGACAAATGGTTGTCCAATCTCTTCTTAAAATCTTCAGGGATGGAGCATCCACAATGTCTGGAGACAGGTTGCTCTACTGATTAATTGTCCTAACTGTCAGGAAATGTCTCCTTAGTTCTAGGTTGCTTCTCTCCTTGATTAGTTTCCATCCACTGTTTCTTGTCCTGCCTCCTGGTGCTTTGGAGAATAGCTTGACTCCTTCTTTGTGGCAGCCCCTGAGATATTGGAACAGTGCTATCATATCACTCCTAGTCCTTTTTAAACAAGGCAATGTTCTCTAGTAGTTACTTATCTTTGTAAACTGAATAATCAGGAACTTCTATACAATGGATTAATAACTGAATATATACAACATTATCTTAAATGGATATAGATTTACAGTTTGCAAAGATTTATAGTTTAGAGTGACAGTCTTTGCTTTCTTCTTTTTTCATTGTCTGAAAGAGGCACTAGAAAATCACTGAAGTTTCTGACTATACATTCTTGAGAGGTATTTGGGAATCTAAAATGAATGCAATCAGACACTCTTCTGTGCATTTGGACTACTGGTATAATCAAGTATCCAACTTACATAGACACTTTGGTCTCCTAAGCGAATTGTCAAAATTTTTCATTTCCTTAATAATCGTGGGAGGACACCCTCACACCAGTAAGATCTGTTTTTTGCTTTATGATAAATGGTGTACAAAATTTTAGCTGTAATACCTGGGATGGCTACTGAGGCATATATGTTAATGTTTCTTCACTCTTGGCCAGAGAAATAGAGAGGCATTTATTTACTTCCTTACTAGCTTATATACCCCTCCAGTTATCACTCACCCTGAGCAGCTTGATATACTGTATTCCACAAAGAAGGCTTAAAAATTACACATAAAGATATATCTCAAATTAACTCTCAGTTCATTACCAGGCACCATAAACTGACTCAATTTGAAAATGAAATATCTCATTACAAAAGGGAACTCATGGTATTTCTGTCCCCAAGTCATGTTGGGGAAACTAGATTTCAATGGTCTTTCTAAGATAGGTTGCAGCCTTCTCCTGCGCAATGCTTTTCCAAAGAAATCTGACCTAAGAATCCTTTCCATCTTGCTGATCAACTGTCTATTCAATTTTTCCCCAGTGAGGGATGCCGTCCCTTCTAGAAGAATGTAATATTTTGACAAATATTTAAAAAGGCAAAATATTATTTTTCCTTTAAAAGACAAATAGAAATCTTAAGGGAGACAGAAATTCAGACCTAGGTCCCTGCCCCCAGCAGATATTTGGTGCCCATTAAGAAAGATTGGGCCATGCTATCTACAAGACAAAAGACCTTCGACCCCAAGGTGATGGGATTAAGAATGGCCCTTCAGGACAGAATAGGCCCATTTAGCAAAAGACACAGAGATCACTGCATTGCACAATCACTTGGGGACATTACATCACCCTCCAAGCTTCAACCAAACCTATCTCAGACAATCTATAAACCAGCTATAACCCCTGACAACAGCCAATAGAATACATGTTCTTGCACAGGAACAGGAAGTCCAGATAGAAAGTCCAGAGAGGGTATAAAAACCCCTCACCCTCAACTCTGTGTAGTCAGCTCCCCAGGACCCCAAACCCATGTGGCGTTTTCATCAATGGGCCCTTTTTCCAATCAGACTCCAGCCTCCATTTTGTCTCCAGTGCCTTTCTTCCTGGTTTGGAACTGAACCGGATGGATATTTCTTCTAACACCAGTGTTAGTGAATTTAATATTGAAAAAGGTTAGGTATCAATGTTTCAGATAGTAAAGATTGGATCTGCTGGAACTAAACAATTCTTGGGGGTCCTTGGCATGATTTCTAATGACTTGTCTCCCAATGATTTCATGGAAGATTTAAATTCCAACCTTTCGAAAGCAGCCTGGGAGGAGGTAAATACTGCAGAACGTCTGACTTCCCAGTGCTTCATAAATATCTTCATGTAGGGTTGCTTTGCCAATCTCTTTTCTGTTCAGGAGTGGTTACAGTAGTTGAATATTCTATCACAGCATAGAAGTTGGCAGGCTTAGCTTAACCTTTTTATATCGCTTGTAATTACTATCACCCCTTCCGGCAGGCAGATTTTCTCTATTTCTCTAAAGCTTATGCTGAAGTCATTATTTTATTTTAAAACTATATTACAGTTGCAAACTCCCTGCCCAGTCGAGCTTTGATCTAATCTGAAATAGTCTCGGAATTATTGGTGCTGCAATAAAGGCTGCAAAGTGAAGCAAGTTGGGGAAATTATCGTTGGCACGCAGCTTGTTTTACAAAGGTTTAAAGCACTCCTTCCTCTTTGCACACTGACCCAAGTTTGTTTATATATATATATAAAAATCAAGAAAATAATTAAAACATTTATAGGTTCAATTATGCTACAGGCATATACTTCAGAATTCTAATAGTACTTCAGGCATTAATGAATAAATATTTCAGGAAAGCGAGCACTGTTTAAACACTTGGAAGGGAACAAGTATATAACGATGAAAGTTGAAGTGAGTCACCCTGTTAAAACCAGATCTGTGGTATTAAATGCTTCATCTGCTTTAAACAAAGTATGATATTGTAAATAACCCTTATAAATCTGTAGGGTCGCTATAACCTTAATAAAGTATATGAAACTCCCAAGGCATAATATGATATGCTCTAACTCATCAAATTATCTCCCACCATTTACCCCTTAACTTATAAAGAAATGTCTAGAAAAGCCTAGCAACAACCTCCCCCAAAAGGATATTTAAAACATTATGGATTCCAAGAATTAAATGGTTCATTTTACCATCTTAATAAAAATCAGGATGTTTTTCAATGGTTGCATCACTGTGCTATATTGTCATAATCTTATGTAAAAGGAAATATTTTTTAAAAATGTATTTTGATTACACGATGGGCATATTCCTCTCAATGGGAAAAAAAATCATATTTCCCTTTAGACATGGGATAACCTGACTAGAAATGTTTACGGAATTATTACCTTCTTTACATTAGCTTTCAGTTCAACGTTAGTAGAGAGGTCATATCAAATTAATATGAGTGTTTTCTATAGATCAAGCATTCACAGGTATCGCTATTGCTAAGATTATTTCTATATTTATTAATGTTCTTTCTGGTTGTGGAATATTGTTATTAGCAGAGCAATATTTTTCTACCATTCCAATGCTGAAGACAGCAATGCCACATTGAAAAGCCAGCTATATTAGCGATGGTGGTAAACCAGACAGATTAGTTCTATTCTCCAACAAACAGCAAAACTACAACTAGGAAAATATGTTGTTATTTAAACGATGGCTGTACACAAGAACAGTGCCTTACAAATGCCAGTGGGCTGTGCAGCCTATTTGGGAAAATTGTGAAGAAAAACCTGCAATTTATTTAACAGGGAAAAATGAATTCTTACAAAGTATCAGTTTTAAGACCCATTGAAATCTTCTTTCACATTTTTTCCAATATTGCAAGCACCTCCCTTTTTCAATAGCTTCTTAGCAAAAGCCACACCTAGAAATGAAAAAGGTCATGCAATGTATTGGAACAAAACTGTAAAAAATTGGATAATATTGCTAGAATAGACTTGTTCATGGACTTGTCTGAAAATATGTAGGCTTGTTTGACTTGAATATAAATCCACTGGTCAATGGGATCTGTCTTTTATTCAGATCATGGATCATATGGACACCCGGAAAAAGCAGGGGTAGTATTGGCTTTTGCCTAAATGAGGTCATTTGGAATAATTATCCATAACTCATGCTGATTTTCCCCAAACTTAAGTTCCCCTTTATAACTGCACCAAATTGATTGAAAAGAATGTCATTGCTGGTACATGTGTAACAGTGCCCGAGTGAAGGAATTATAAGCGTGTGCAATTTGGATTGGTCCAGATCAGGATAAAGGACTTTATCTGCTTCACCACAATTTCGTAACATGAAAAAGATTGTTTTCATTCTTACATTTTTTGATACCAACCTGATAATAGATTTATGCTTACTGTATTTTGTGCTAACCGTGTAAATATATTGTAAATGAAAATTTTATCAGCAAATGAGGACCAGGAGTTATTTATATCATTGACCTAACAGTCCAACATTTCTTACTTGATCTAAATTAAGTTTTACATGTTTAACTTCCTGGCACTTTGGAAGCATCAAATTATTTCCAAAAGATCAAGTCTGAAAACAATTCCAAGAGGAATTAAAAAGTCTCCTTCCATCCGAAATATAGGGCTATCAATTCTCAACTTGCCTGTCTGTGTGAAATAGCAGGTTCTTGTCTCTGATGTTGCAATTTTGTTTAAAATAGCCTTGATGATGGCAGGGTACACGAGAATGAAAAAAATCAAAAAGATGACAGCCTAATCTTCAAAGATGACCGATCACAGATAAAAGATTAAGTAACTCAGCATTCGAAATACCAGATTATCTGTCTCCTGGCATCATGTCTGTATACCTCTCCTGCTGAGTTCTGCCAAGATACAACTGACATGTAAAGATGCTACATCTTACACAACTGAATTGCTATAGAGAATTCTGTTCCCTCCAGCCATCAGGTTAAAAGAAACAAATCCCCAACTGAAATATTTAGTTAATCAAACATATGTTTTTGAGACAGGCAAAGCACTTAGATGTACAAGAGGTAAACATATTTTAGAGCCAGTTATATAAAAGCCTTTAAAATAGTTCATTTTGCCATATTTAAGTACTCACAGATGGCCTATCAATGGGTAAGTAATGATTACACACCTTTTGTTATTATTACTATTTTATGTAATCCATTTTTTTAAAAAAATAAATATGGGAAGAAAAGCATACTTACAAGGATTATTAGACATGCTGGTCCTATAAAACTCCATATAAAGTTATTCTTTGTGCTGAGCCAACATCTGTAAGGTAAATAGGATGAAATATTTTGAATTACATTTACAGATTAAAACATCTTGCCCTGGTATTGACAGCCAAAGCCAAATAGCTTACTTTTTTGGTATTCTTATTTCTGGACAAAAGTTTAACGTGTTGTTCCTGGGGCTACAGGCGACCCATTTTTTTTGTAGATGTGAACAGTGTTTTAAAGTTGAGCTTCATTTCAAGAGAGGCTTGGGAGAAGCATACTTTCAAACCTGTTTGGCAAAACATTGTACACTAATTTAAAAGAGGAGGTGAAACAGCCATGTTTCTTCATTTCACACTGTTTGAATCCCTGTCCAGGTGGCCAGCTACTGGATAGGCCAGAAAAAGCTTTGGAGAGAATCACTGCATCCTCTGAATTGTAGAGCTGATGAAAGAGATGATAAGGCAGCGAGACTATGGGAGGTATCTGGACAAGGAGAATTGTGTCACCTCCATGGTAACATGATATGACAACAGCCAGTTTTGTGTTTTTAGGTACTGGTCTAGACTCCAGGAGATTGTGAGTTCTAGTCTTGTTTTAGGCATGAAAACAGGCTGGGTGACCTTGGGCCAGTGACTCTTTCTCAGTCTAATCCATCTCATACAGTTGTTGTGGAAAAAAATAGGAAGAGGAAGGAGTATTAGGTGTGTTCACTTCCTTAAATTACCTATAAAGTACTAAAGGTGGGATAAAAATTTAACAAACAAATAAATGGCTCAAAGAACCTTGCTGACACCTAACTGGACCACCTTGAATAGGTTTTGAAGATATAGTGTGCCTTAAAGATGGATGAGGTAAGGAAATAGGAATCTTGAACAGATAGTAATGAACACTGATACAAAATATCCCAGAATTCTCCACCCCTGGGATTTACATAGATTCCTATTTAGGATAATTTGAATGAAATTTGAGGTTTTAAAAAACTTTTTTTGAAAGGAGGTAATTTGGCCAAATTTTATCAATGTCCTATTGCTAGTTTCTAATTGTTGCCTGTCTTCAGGTGCAGGATTAGAGTGTGACCAATCCTGTTTGGGCAGGTTACAAAAAACAACCCCCCCCCCACCAAAAAAACCAGATCAAGTTATGCCTGAATGACTTTATTCAAATTGGAAAAAAGATAAGGGAATGAACCTACATCTTTACATAATAGGGAGATATTTTTCCCTTGAAAATCCAATATTGAAATATCATTGAAATTATTTTTGCAGTAGCTTGGATAAAAGAGAAGAGGAAGAAAGAAGACAGGAAGAGTAGGTTACTATATATCAGAAAATATAATAAATAACCTATAATAAGAAAAAAAGCTTGGGAAATAGATATACAGCATCTAATATCAGACCAGGGCTGCAAAGTGTTGCCTTCTTCCAGGGAAATGAATGGAGAAGTCTTTATAGAT
>JANHGC010002456.1:65099-76144 GCA_027560395.1 Boaedon fuliginosus | reverse complement strand
TGGCTGCTAAGCCACACCCACCACTAAGCCACGCCCACAGAACCGGTTGTTAAAAAATTTGAAACCCACCCCTGTGTGTGTGTGTGTGTGAGAGAGAGAGAGAGAGAGCACGATTCTCATACAATAATGGGCCTGGGGATAGGGTTCTGTGTGATCCATGGCATCCCTATGGCATAAACCATTCAGCTTATTGAACTTCAGAAAGTGCTAAGTAATCTGCAAGGAATTCTTGATATTTACTTGAATGTAAGTAGAATGTGAATAAAACGTTCAAAAACTGTTAAAGCTGAGTCTGCCACCTGTTTGCCACCAGTGAGTTCAGATTTGCGATTAAATACCACAGGGTAATACATTTGAAAAATAAAACATGGTATTTCTAGAATGACTAAGAGAACATCTTTGGCCCAACTTTTATACAATGACAAGAGACCCACAGATTTCTCTATTTTATGAACTGCAAGACTTAGTCTTAAAAATTATAGAGCGTTCCCTAAATTCATAGTCAATCAATCCATAACTATTGACCTGATACTGAAGTCATAACCTCAAAATCCTTAAAATGTTTGTCTAAGAGGAATGTGATAGGATTACATCTGTGTAAGGTAAAGGACCTTACCAAGTATAAGACATAAATTAGGTGAATATTTTGAAGAAAAAAGAAGGCAAATCCTGAATATGTGACATGGTAGGAATGTATATACAATTCAAGCAACTGATAAGTGAGTTCATTGAATTGGTATATCCATTGCTAGATAGACATTGTAAACCTTGCAACCTTCAAGAAAATGTTTCTTGGCTCCTTATAGATCTTGATCCTACTCTGGCATTTCAGTCTGTCATCTATTCTGCTTCTCTCCTTCTCTAGCATTTTACATCTTACATAAAACATACATAAAACAATGTACTGTCTCCCCAATATATCTTTTCACTTCTTGTTTGCTTTTCTATTTCAACATTTGATAATCTGTGCCTATAATTGTCGGCAGAATATTTTACTAGGGGCTATGAGTGTGTTTTTGTATATATGCACTCTAAAATTCTTTTTGAAATATTTTGGATACTTCTGCAAATCTCTGGGTATTCCTGAGCATAATAATACTGTATTTCCCTGATACCATAGATCATATTCATCCTAAATCCCAAAAGTGTTTACATAAAATTGTTCAACAATATACACTAGTAAAAAGGCAATAGCCATAAATCTTCATTGCTAACGTTTTCATACGGTTGAGTGTCCAATTAAATAAATAGGTCTTTGATTCTTGGCAGAAGCATTTCATAATGGGAAATTGCGATGCTCTAAGGGATATTATTCTCCATTGGGAAGACCATAGTATAGTATCTTCTCATCTGGACCACAATCAAACAAATTTCTCTAACTATAGAACAAAACATATAAACATTGGGCAAGCTAATGTGGAAAAAGAAAATGATTTTTCTGATGGTTATGAAGATTGTCAACCCTCCAGGTCATATTTGGCTCAAAGGTGCTTTTTCCATCTTTGGGAGAACCATGAACTGAAGAAGATTCTTGGATGAGAAGCGAAAAGGTTTTAAAGAAAAACCAAGAAAGTCCAGTAGTCTTTCCAAAAATGTCTTCTGGAAAAAGCACTTTTGGGATTCCTCTGATAGCTCCAGTTCTATCATGTCCCAACATTGTTGATTAGAGGCTGAGGTACTTTTGTGGGGTTTATTTCTTTACAGTATTTATCATTCCTGTTTGAGTTCATTCAACTCATACTCTTGTCTATGGAACAATCAGTCAACAATATTTCTATTATTCTTGCAGATGTGGGAGCACTACAGTACACATGTGAAATGTTTTCTTCATTTATATACACTAGAGAACCAAGCTTTTTTTGTAACCTATACCAAATGCATCTCTTGGAGTGATTGAAAGTGTACTTGATATGAGAGGCTTATCAAATAGTAAGGCATAGATTAACATTGGATTATAGAAGACAAACATAAGCTGCTATTTTGGGGGGAAAACATTATGTTAAAATTTTCAGCTGGATAAAAAAACCTCAAGAGAATGGGACAATATATTCCAGGACAACACAGTTGCTTTCAACCCATTATAATTGTTCCATCCATTTTCCTTTTAAATACAAACCAAATATTTTCATTACATTTTTTTTCACAGGCTGTGGTACAGTGCAAAAAAACTGCTTTTACTATGGGAACCATCAGCTATGGACCTATATTTGGTGGGTCCCTGGAGGCATATATTTTCTGTTGTGGCATCTGCTGTATGGAACATTCTCTGATGATTATATATCTACTAGCTAATTAACCGACCTTGCTCGTTTTTTTTTTAAAGAAGTGTATTTGTGACATAGCGTTTGCAGGCTTTCTGAAGCCCCCGCGCCCCCTCCAACATCATAGGCAACCTTACCTGGCAGGGTGGGCTGCTCCATGTGTCTTAGAATTTATATGTATAAAACATGGTGCCTCAGAGGTTTGAATATGGTGTCTCAGTCAGTTTGAAAACTGCAAATGCTCAGTAGAGAGAGGTAAAACTGCACATGCTCAGTAAAGAGTTGCTGCTTGTTACTGAAGAGTGTCCTCTATGCCTCCCCCCCCAAAAGGGGGAAAAAAGGTCCCCTACCCTTTGGAGACCCCGACAGTGCTGATCTTACAACGCTTTGCTATCTATCTGCCAAGTTTGAGGTAGATTGGTAGAGAACTGAAAGTTTGTATAGAGCACATACAAACAATCATCCACACCCCACCTCTCTTTTATAGATATAGATAAAGAAGTACATATTCTGATAAACTTCAGTGAAGTGGCAGTTTCCTGTGAAGGAGGGAGCTCATTCCAAGGAGATAATGAGATAAGAGACAGCATATCCCATAGCTGGATAGAAGACAGAGAGTTAGGATAGCCACTCCCTAGAATCTCCCAGGGAATATCCATTAGGCTGAGGGTAATGTAAGGGACCCACCAAATGTAGGTCCATAGCTGAGCTTGTTGATCAGAAAGGTTCAAATCCCTAGTGCTCCATAACAGAGTGAACTCCCATTACTTATCCCAGCTTCTGCCAACATAACAGTTCGAAAGCATGTAAAATGCAAGTAGAAAAATAGGGAACCACCTTTGGTGGGAAGGTAACAGTGTTATGTGCGCCTTCGGTGTTTAGTCATGCTGGCCACACATCTTTGGATAGCGCTGGCTCTCAACTTTTGAAACAGAGATGAGCATCACCCCTTAGAATCGGGAACGACTAGCATGTTTGTATGAAGGGAATCATTACCTTTACCTAATGTAAGTTTAGTTTGGCAAGACTCTAGGTTATTCTATGCCATTCTTAGGCTTGACCTGACACATTCTTCCTCCTGAATTAAGTTTTCTCCATTCCTTCTGATATTCCAGAAGTCCCTCAAGACCTGGTTATATAATCAGTTCTAGGGTTCCCAGAGCTCCATTACTATGTGCCCATTCATATACTGCACTCCCTTTGCCTAGGGTTGGCTTTTTTATAATTTTTATTTTACGCTTGATTTTTTATTTTTAAATCGCCTGATTTTGTATTTGTTGTTATTGGATTGTTGTACACTGCTCAGAGGCGCAGTTTGTGAGATGGGGTGGCTATATAAATTTTATTCACAATGAATAAATAAATGGTTCAACCCTCAAATGAGGCAAGGAATGCTTTCAACTGGCACGTAATAGTCCCTATAAAAATCTGTACAGGTTTTGCTTATTAATTTTATCATACTGTTTGCAGCAATCCACATCGCTAGCTGGGTCATTGTAAACATTTTAATGGATCTATATACAGTTGATCCTCTTCAGTGCCCAATGTCCTTTCCAATAAAGGATATCTCTTCCCATTTTCGCAAAAGAAACAACAAACTCTTTATGGCCAACTTTCAAGGCTAGCTTTTCTTGAGTTATACAGGCTAACTAAATTTCTGGTGGAATTAATTTGCTTTCAGAGAGAATCTTCAGCAATAAGAGACTTTTAGATAAACCTGCTCCAATATCCAGTGTCTTATTTAAAACTGGGGAATCAGTTCTGGGGAAACTGTGATGGTATTATAGCTTTCAATTTATTTTCTAGTAAGAGTCAGGGCTTCCTTGGATAGTTAGAAAATAATTACGGTAACATATGGCCTCCCACTTCTACCCCCAAATGATACATTGAATACTTTTCCAGGCTGATTGTTTTTTTACTGCAGGTTTTTTTCTATCTGACTCCTATATCAGAAAATATTTGATGAAGCTCAAAATACCTGTGAGGCAAATTCAATATGGAAAATATAAAAGCTACGTATTGGAATAGCCCTAGTCAAGTTATATGAAACTTACAAGGTGTTGATTTAACCATCAGGTTCCTAAGCCATTAGGAATTAAAGTTAACAATATTGACAATCCTGGTTGACATTTAACAAGGTGCTCCAAATAAAAAAAATATTATTGAGAATGAAGAACATACATATGGATTGTGAGTATCTAGGTTATAATACCCCTATAGTTTTCTTATAGAGCATATTAATAATCAGCATGTTTTTAATAAATCAAAGACACAGGGCACAATAAATCAGTTCTGGGACCCAAGGGTTGAAATTTATCTTTTAACTTTTTATCATAATTTACTATGCTATTGAACACTGCATGGTTCAAGGAAAATAGCAACTGCAGGGTTTATAGATTGAAAAATGTGTAACCTTTGTAAACAAGCTTGTTTTTCTCATCTTGGTTAGAAAGGATACCTTTGAAGGCAACCAAGCATATACTCCATGACGGCATTACTAGCTAGCTTAATTATGCACAACCAAATGACTTCTGTCAAGGATACTCTTCAAGCACTGAGGAATAAACTTTTTGAGAAGAACTCAAGACTCACTTTAAAAAGAAAACATTTAAAAGAACTCAAGAAAAAAAGTTTGCCTGCTAAGTGATAAGAAGACATATATATGCTATATGCTATATATGATATATGATATATATGCTCAATGCAGTTCTGCAGAGTTTTGCACTGATACCGTGCTGGAAATTTTTAAGAATTTCAAGTGTGCCTCCACATGAACATGTATGTACATGACACCCTTGCAACTCTACTCTGATACAGTTAGAATTCGATAGTTGAGATTTGATAAGGACATGATTCAATTTAAATCTGTGATTGGAGAGCAAACCCATTTGATTCTCAAGCTGCTTTGTGGTTTGAGATTTAATTAGAAAAGACATTAGTCTCCGTGTTATCATGAGGACCCCTCAAGATGAATACAGTCAGTGGCTTCATTTTTTGGTCAAAATAAGAGAAAAGAAACAGGAATAGTAGACTGTTTAGAGCAGGGGTGTCAAATTCACAGTGTCACACTGGTGTCACGTGATGTATTGGGACTCCACCCTTTGCTAAACTGGGTGTGGGTGTGTCCAGCATGGGATGCATCTGGCCCAAGGGCCGCGGGTTTGACAGCCCTGGTTTACAGGATATTATCCCTGACAGGTTTGGGTGGATATCTTTAAGAACATCACCATATTAATTTTTTAACAATTTCCACTTTACATTTTTTAAGACAGAACAGGTTCAGGAAAGCATGTCAACACACAAAGTAACTGAATTTAAAATTTAAAACTGTTTTTAAACTGTTTTTTGTGCTGTCAGTCTTGGCAATATACTGAGGAATGAATGATTTGCTCTTATGTGTAGGGATGCTTTGATGTTAGTAGTTGTTGGCTGCATGATTGGCCACTCTTGAGAAAAAACCACTCATCATTGGAAGAATGTGGTTATGCCAGAATTGTGACTTGTTGGTAAAATTCAGGAGAGGTAAGAAAACAGGCTGGCACAGTGGAATACATTGCTATAAGGACAGACAAAATAAAGTGAAAGCAGTTGTCTCAAGAAACTACTATTTTCTTGTCCTTGTTAATAAAAGAATAATGCTTGAGCTGTGCTTCTGTGTTTTATCCTGGTGCCAATTCATTCACAGTTGAGTGTCTCAAAGTATATAAACTTAAATGTAACTTAAGAAAGCCTGGTTGGTTTGACCCAGGGATGTATAGCCTTGCAGCGGTTAGCCTTGAGTCCATAGTAATAAATAAGCACCAATTGTCAGCACCAATACCAAAGAGTAAGACTCAAGTAGGAAGGGCAAAGATACAATTTATGACTGGCCACATTAAAGAAGCTGAGACCTGTGACAAAAATGAAATCCTAAATAATGGTACTCTTGCCATCGCAAAAAACAAACAAACAAAACAACCTCCTAGGTTTGATAAGATGAAACTCCTTGACTAGCTATTCATATCAATGTCAAGCATCTCAGAATGCCACTCAACTTCCACCCTCATGGAAATAAAGTTACAACACTGTACATCACACAAGCAGGAGGAAATTTGTAGTGTGTTTCCAGAGGCTACAATATGCTTTGAAGCCACCTGTTTTGATCTGTTGCTCCCAAGCAGGTCCCCACACCAATTCATAAGTCTCCTTTGATGGAGTGACTTGATCAAAGCTTCAATAAATCGAAGCATCCCTTCAAAGCTTTTCCCAATCCTAATATGCACAATGAATGACTCTCTTCATTGAAAAAAAAAAACAGAGAAAGGTTCACAGGAAATAATTCTTTTTGACATACGAGAAATCTCAGAGCACTTATAGCAATGTACGCCTAATGTATTGATGTAATTTTTTTTTCTTTGATGGCCCTGGAAAATGGATTGAATCATCACCATTGTTAATAATAATAGCTTAAATAAGACAAGGTAACTTTGTGGCAGATGTTAGCATTGAACCAACACAAATAGGAAAAGTTGAGACCAATAAATGTTCTTCACATAGTATCTTGATAGCTAATTACCAGTCACACCATCAGCTGCTGAATGAGACTGAGTGAATCATGTCTGATATTGGGGAATATTACAGTTACATATTCCATTGGGAAAGCTATATTAATTTGTTTACTCAGAAAACAACAATATCTGAGATTAGCAAATTCACTGTGGCTCATAGTAAAATATATATTTTTTCTGTATTAAAACTATCTCAACCTTGGTTATTTTACAGAAAACATGCCCACTATGGGAGAAAGAAAAGGGGTTTGAGAGCACATTAGGGGTTGTTGATTAGATCATGTTGTGTGTAGATTATAAAGCAATATGCTGGCTTTGTTCAATAATTCCATACTGCCTATATTATTAAGTGGAACTGCTGCTGACCAGATTCAGAATTTCTTCAACAATGTAATAGACTTCTACAAGTTTATCTGCAGATTACCGTACTTCCCTAGAGTTGTAGCTCCAACTAGAGCAGAAATCAGTAGTAATTCAGTTACAGAACTTTGCTTAATTCAAACTCAAGAAAGATAACTGTGACAGAATATGAAAAGCCATAACTTAATGATTTCAAGATTATAAACAGCCAAGACTCAACAAAGCCAAAGGATTAATTAAGTGTCAAACTGACTCTGATCTTCAAGATTTGGAAGAGTTTGCCATATCTTAATCAGAGCTTTTGGGGATTTACTTTTGCTAACTCAGTTCAGGAAAAATGGCGGTTCAGATTTTCCTTTGTGACTTGTTTTCAGTCAACATAAATGAAAGATACCTTTGTACAACATTAATTTACCAGGAACAATGCAATTGTTTCTGCTACTACTTTATAAATATGAGAAAGCAAACTCTATGGGACAAAGTCTTTAAAATAAGCAAGATAGTCCTTCCTTGCATATTTGCAATTTTATACATAACACTGACTGAGAAATAAATTTAGATGAACATGGTAGATCTTTTCCCTCATAAGTATGTTTAGAAATAATAACATGATAAAGCAACACAATTTATGGAATACTTAGACATATATTTCTGTCTCCCAGCCAAACATGTTTGCTGACTGTATATACTTAATATTCAATAAAAATGGATATATCTATTATCAATCTTTTTCATAGCCACATAATTCACTTGCAATAATTTTAAAGCTGTATCATCTGAATATTTACATCTATTCTCATGCTTCTAAAATAACAGGGAAAAAATTACCATGAATTCCAGTGGACCTTGGATTACTCTTCCTGGCAATTTTACAAAAAACAAAACAAAAAACAGTATATATTTACTGTTTGATTGAAAATGTAGTTTCAACCATCTTTTATAATACTAAACATAAGTGAGACAAAATAGCAAAGCTAGACATGAACATTCTCCAGATTATAAGGGGTAGCTTGAATCCTCATTCTCAACAATTGTCATGATTTAGCATCTTCATACCACTATCAGAAATTTCCTGTAGTTGCTGTTATGAGGACAGCAGACTGGAGATATACATTCTGTTTCTTGTTGAGATGGAAATTAATACACAGAACAATGAGAATGTGATATGTGTGTGGAAATTAAGGCAGAGCAATGAAGTGGTACATGGAGGATGGAGGTAGTATAGACAGGATAATGAGGTTGGGTAGGCAGGGGGCAACAGTTACAGTATGAAATAAGCCATTATAGGGATGCGTTGTACTGATCTCCTGTTAGACTTGACATTGTTATAATTTTAAGTTAAATTGTCCCTGAGGTTATCTTCAAAGGGGCACGCTACTTGCCAACCATCCCATATCCAAATAATTAGCCACCTGCTAATAAATATCCATGTTTCTCTTACAGCCCTCATTTTCTTCAATGGCGCTTTGACCCCAGTATTTTTTGACAGACTTTGCTCAAAAGTTTCTGAACTTAAGGATTTAGCCCTCCCCCCCAACTCCTCGCTAGCATCAGAAAGACTCGTAAGGCACGAAATATTTCACCTCTTTCTCTCCAGAAAAACCTGGATATAGGGTCCCCTGTGATCAAAACCTGTCTGGGGTGAATTTGACAGCTTCAAGCTGGTGGCCGCTGAGGGGCTGTCACTGCACAAAACTGGACAGCCCTGGTTGGGAAGTGAATGGAGCGAAGGTGGCTGGGGAACACATTGATTCATGGCATCCAGATCTATTTTTTTGACAGCCGCTCTCTGCTTCTCTGCTCTCTGGGGATATCGGAGCTGTTTTCTGTAGCGTAATCCCAAAGGGAAGCAGTGGTTGAAGTTGCTCACTTAACCCCTCCAAAACAAGAAAATGAAGTCTTCCTGTAAAACAAATCCCAGCGATATTCACCTTGCTGAATTTAGCTAGCGTAGAGGTCTTCACATAGCGGGCAATCTGGAATATATTACCTCTTCAGCTACAGCTCTAGTGATACAGTAACAAAATCAAGTTCACAATTGTACTTTCCCTAATAATCTCCACCATTACTGAATAAAGGTTTGTGGCTGGGCAGTTTTCCAACTAACACTAGTGAGTTTAGTAAACTTCAAAAACTGAGGAACTATTCTTAGGAGCCCAAAAAAGGTGCAACCCTCACATTTTGGAAGTTGTGGAAATTAACAGAGACCATTTCCATATTTTACTGTATGCAATAATTTTTATGATTCACACATGTTTTATACTTCAAGATGTAGAATTGTAGAAGCGATCTGATTAAAGATTAGCAATATAGCTGAGTCCCTATTATGTATTATACATTGTTTTTTGGACAAGAGCTGGCAAATTTCTTTTATTAAAGGAACTAGAAATGGATGGACAGTGGACTAACTTCAAAGCTTCAGAAAGCATCTGCACTTTTTTCCCATTAAATGGTCAATATACTTGCAGCAGCTCCAAGCATTTTGAAAAGTAGAAGACTCATTTTTGCAGTTTTGAAAATGGCTATGTGATGATATAGTTTTTGAGAGTCACGTGGATAATTCAGGAAGTGATAGAATAATGGTTCCACTCTTGAAATGTTGCTATTAGTGTATCAAGAATCTTTTTAATGCATAAAAGGTGGAAAAAATAGACTAGAATTCTCAGTCACTCAGAAAGTTAAATAGTAATGAAAGCCACATCTTGTTCAAAAGGAACCAGTTTGTAGCTCAGAGGTGTCAAACTCAAGGCCCATGGACCAGATCCGGCCCACAGGGTGCTTGGATCTGGCTTGCAAGGCCATCCTGGAAATAGTGAAGGACCGTCCTGCGGTGCCATTGTCAGCAAAAATGGAGTTTGGGAGGGCTATGCTCAGCCCTCGCAAGATCCATTTTTGCTGGCAGAGGGTTGCAAGAGGCTGTCACAGCTGAAAATGGAGCTCATGAGGGCTGTGAGCAGCCCTTCCGAGCTCCGTTTTTGCTAGCAGATCACTTGGGCCACCCAGTTACCCCCGACATGAGTGTTGTCAAGCTGGCCATGCCAGTCCAGCCCCTGAGGTCAAACACAACCCTGGTGCAGCCCTTAAAGAAATTGAGTTTGACACCCCTGCTGTAGGTAAACAAAATTACTTATCAATAAATTAAATTTCATTTTCTTGATTTTGCAGTACACATGCTAGACAGATGGATAGATATTGTAGACTTATTCTTATGTGCCAATTACTCATTAAAATTATATACTACTATTAGTAAAAAAGTTTTATTTAAAATGAGCCATAAGTTATAATTTTCAGGATAATAATAAACTGAAATTAATCAAAACTAAAGCAAAACCTTTAAAAGAAAACAATTGGGGCCATGTTGGAGGAGACCCAAAGAGATAAGAAAGACATAAGTCTGATGCTTCCATAGACTCATTACTGTAATAATATTCTAATAAAACTGAGAGTTGGTGTCTTGTTTTGTTATCATCCAAAGGCAACTGAACGGTTATCTTGTTGAGTGAAAAAGAGAATCTTATTTACTTGCAACATTTGGAACTTTTACAAATTAATGACACAAAGATGGAATGGTTCTGTAATAGACCACACTGCTCATAGAACAATTTTGTGTCTTAAAAGATTTAAAATTCATTTCATTTTCCTGCTGAAGATCTATTCTGTTAATGTGCTTAGTCTATTATTATATTTTATCACCCAGGTTTTGGGATCTTGTCTGGGTTATCTACATTTGGAGTCTTATGCAGGGGTGGGTTTATACCGGTTCACACCTATTCGTTAGAACTGGTTGTTAACTTTGAAGCAGTTCGGAGAACTGGTTGTTAGAAGAATTTTTTTTTTCACTTTACAGAGACAATCCTGCAAAGAAGGCAGGAACTAA
>JANHGC010002456.1:46151-59835 GCA_027560395.1 Boaedon fuliginosus | reverse complement strand
GTCTCGAAGGTACCCCGCTCCTAAGCCATGAAGGGCTTTAAAAGTTGTCACTAGCACCTTAAATTGCACCTGGAAGATCACTGGGAGCCAGTGCAGCTCGCGGAGGACAGGTGTTATATGGGTGCACCTAGGTACACCCTTAATCACTCACGCGGCTGCATTCTGGACCAGTTGAAGTCTCTAAGTGCTCTTCAAGGGCAGCCCCATGTAGAGCATATTACAGTAATCACGTTACTATTAAACAGTAATACAGTTTAATATTTTGTCTGGCAACGCTCCTTCAAGATGGCCAATATTTTTTCTTAAGTCTATAGCTTGTGCTATAGGAATGTTCATCTACATTCCAAGATAACAAACCATGTTAAGAGATGCAAAATAAGTAGATGTCCTCCATATTGGCTGCCTTGTAAAGGTAGAACCAAACTAGTCTTTATCTTAATTTTAAAGAAGTTGTGCAGAATAATTATACTGTGTCTGTATATGCATGTCTGAAAATTCTTACAGCATTTCATACTTTTACTGCTTTTCCTTTAGACAGAAAAGAACATAATGTCCTTGAAAGAACTGGAATCTATGAATCACTTGAGGAAGCAGTATAATTTATAAAAACAATGAAAAGGCTCACAATGAGACAGTGAAAAGGTTGAGGTTTAACTTGCATTTTCCTATGGAACAGGGATTATGAAAACATAGGGTCAAACAATGTCAAGAATAGCGCTGTGACACTAAGAGAAAGTAAACCTTTGCAATATGAAGTTGTTGCAAGTTACTATCTGATAACAATCTTTTCGTGATAATATAAACAAAGTGGCTTATTTAATCACTGTTGGCTCTTTCCAGTGGGTGGATGTGACACCATTAAAGGAAATTTCTGTATTTGTTATCCCTTCTTAAGGGAGGAAATTCTTCTTTTCCTTCTTTCAAAACAGATAACACTTCTTTAATTATATTATCAGAAGAATAGGTTATTGTGAGTGTGAGGCTAGAAAAGGATTTTTCCCAGGGTCCAATGTGAACAGACTGCTTAGAATTAAGGTTTAAGTCTTAGTTAAAGTAATATTTTCAATATACTGTATATGTTGGAAAAATTTGTGGCATACAAAATATTCAACACTGCCATTATTTTAAAGGTTGGTATTTAAAAATTAAAACTAAATATGAAAGTCTTCAGAAACTGGGAGAGTACACAAGATAAATACTACTTATTATGATTTAATATGTTAAGTATAGTTTTAATATTTTATGCTATGGTTGTCTTCTTTAAATATAATTATATGCATTAGTTGTTCCATGAAAACTTAGTTCCATATTAGAACCCAACACATATAACTTTGGGCCTATTTCTGTGAATGCTAATATTATTTTCTAGATATCCTGTTTTTTTTAATTGTCCTACCAAATGAAAATTAGCAAGCATAGCTTTGCCATCTGTGATGCTTACCTCTTTTTAATAAGAGGTTTCCTAATAAAGCCAGTCTGATATTTTTAAAGATCATAGAAATGAAGACATATGAAAAATAGCAACATCGACAACAACCAAACAAAATCTAAGTACTCGCCGTCCTCCTCCTCCCCGCTCCTCCTCCCCTCCTCCTCCTCCTCCCCCCAGCCTCCTACTCCTGATCCTTTCATATCCGTCATTGGATGTTGGATATCATGTTGGAGATCCTATTTTTATTGACAACTGCATGAAAAAGTGCTGTTGAGTTTTTCCCAAACCAGTCCCTTAGATTTTTAAGCCATGATGTTCTTCTTCTGCCTGGACCTCATTTGCCTTCAGTCTTTCCTTGGAGGATTAAGTGAAGTAGGCTGTATTTTTCTGAGTGTCACATCTCATGTCCAAAATATTCTATCTTTCACTTTTTTATGGTTTTGATGATTTCCTTTCGCTTTCTCAGGAGGCTAAATTGGGGGTCGGCAACCCACGACTCCAGAGCCACATGCGGCTCTTTCACCCTTCTCTTGAGGCTCCCTCAACTTGTAATAAAAAATTTATGGGGGGATGGGGGGGGTTGGCTGATCTTCCCGCCATGCTTAGGACTTCCAATGAAGATACGTTGCACTTTCTTTTGGTGTGGTGGAGGGGGGGAATCAGCTTACAAGTCGATCCCCACTGCCATGCTGAAAGAAAGTGTGGCAGTATCTTTCCTCCCCTGCCCAAGCATGGTGAATAGGTCGTGCTTCATATACTATGAGTTCATGAATCTTTTTCAAGCATTCAGTTTGGTATATAGCAATATCACTAGACTAAACCTTAGGAGATTTATGTTTCTTTTTTTAGAGAGGCTTAGTTTAAAAGTGAAAAGTTATTGGGAATTTCTACAGAGCTGTTCAAATATCAGTGCTTATCTCTCTTTCTCTCTTCTCCATCATATCTCTCTCTCTCTCTCTCTCTCTTTTGTATCTGTATCTGTATCCGTATCCATATCCGTATCCGTATCCGTATCCGTATCCGTATCCGTATCCATCTCTATCTCTGTCTCCGCCTCTGTCGCTGTCGTTGTCTCTGTCTCTTTCTCTATCTCTCCATACACATAATCAAGTGTTAAAACATGTCATATTAGTTGGTGGTTGAATACATCTCTTAATTATATACCATTAATAATTCTGATTGGAGGGATAATTGCTTTTTTAAGATTTACTTTCCATTTTCTTTCCCAGTTTGCCTCTTTTGCCCAGTCAACACGACAAGAAACCTTACTGTGGCTTTAATGCATTTTAAAATCTCTATTCTACTGTTTCTAGAATCAAAACAACCCCACACATCAAATAAGCTTCCTGTTTACCATATGGCGTTCAACCCATGAAAAGAATGGTTGGAAAAAGATTTAGCATGCTGGATAGCCAAACAGGAATGTTGTCATAAGGCATTAATCCAGTTTTTGCATATTGCTACCATTACCTGAAAAAGTTAAGTCCATATCTATCTGAAGTATTTTGGCCACTGTGGTAGATACATGAGGTTGATGTCATACATAGCCTCTATTTCAACTCTATCTTGCAACAATTCTTTGGCAATAGAAATGGGCTGTACTATGGTAACTTTTCTCTAGAGTCTAGATACTCATGACTTGATGTTAATATTGTCACAATAAGTTTGAAGTACATCATAGATGATAAATTCTACACCAAGTAAGTGCAGGCAAGAGCTGCATTTATTATTCTGCCTTGTATCTCCTGTTGCCTGTATCCTTTCCCCCTCATTCTAAACAGTTATTCCATTATTCTCATGGAACCGTCATTGCATTTAGCCAAAGGATAGTGCTAGAAATGAGCTTCCTGTGATAAATGATTTCTGCTTCAAACATAACTTGTACAATCATATATTATGTGGGTGTGCAACCATCTTAATGCCCTCAGTGATGGCAACCACTGGATTTTCACAATGTAACTATGGGGAGCAACATAATAGGTAGTTCCACACATTATGAACAGTTATCGTTTGGCACAGTGAATACATTTCCAAAGCATCCCCATGGTGTTTGCTATTGGGCTAATTCTATTTTCTATTTGCTAATTCCAAATCTATTATAATTGTATAAATTCCTACATGTCACTTTACTACTTAATCAGTGAAACATTTAGCACAAACTCCTTGATCAAGGTTTCTGCTACCTGAAACTGGGAATTTCTTTATCCTCTGGCCCTTTCTCACAATATGCCTTATTCTGAAGTACATCAACATTTTCTTAGAGGAGGCACTGTAGCAAACTAAACAGGGAAATCCAGAGTATTTGTGACCAGGGGTGGGATTCTACTGGTTTAACAACTGATTTGCTTTGCGCAGGCACATTTGTGTTTCATTCACAAACAGCTGATGTGCGGCAGTCAAAACGGCTGATTGGGGGGAATTTTACTGCAGCGCTGATCAGCTGGCCTTCATAAAAGGCTAAAATAAAGCACTGAATACCACAGAGGTGGACAGATGGGCCCAGCTCCAAACCACATAAACCAGTTCGCCCGAACCAGACAGAAGGGAACAATTGGTTCATTTGAACCGGGGCAAACCGGTAGAAACACACCCCTGTTTGTGAGTGCAAATGCTGCTTTAAATTTCAGAGCATATTTTTGGTAAGTGTTCAAGGATTTTCTGTCAAAGTAGAGAATGTCATTTAAAACTGGCCATAATGAATTTAGCTAACTTGGCTAATCTTGGAACGTTAAGTAGGGTCATGTCTGAATAGTACTAGAATGGGAGGTTTTCAGTATCTACCATATCAGTTTACCAGTCTGGATTAGTGTTTCTAAATAGTAAAATGTCTTATCTCAAGATCTTTAATTGAGACTTTTCCAAGGCAGGGACAACTTTACCTCACAGTGAGTAAAAGAATGCTCTCTGTATGATTCTCCACATAGCTCTTTAAAAAAAAAAGGTTTCTTCTTTCTTGAAAAATTGAAAATTCAGGAAGACAGCTGGAATATTGTTCCTGCACACACACCCTGTAACAATTTTAACCAGATAATGAAGATGGAACTCAGTCCCACCAGTATCCATGATAAACTTGTTCCAAATGCATATTTTATATCCATGTCATGAATGACTCACTCAAGTCTGCCAAATTAAAATGAACCCAATCTCCCAGGCCCGACCCTCCCAAGATACATGAGTAGGTCTTTATTGCCTTGTATTTTATGCTGTTAAAATTATATTCCATCTTTTTCTACAGGAGCTCAAAATGAATGATCTCTCTTCATTTTATCTGACCAAGCTTTGAAATATGTTAGAGAGAGGGTGAGTGGCCTAATGTTACCCAGTAAATTTTCATGAATGACAGTAAGAAAAAAAAATCAAAAAGGATCTGGTAGTACCCAGATTAACTGGTTTGGTTTTTTTTGGGTGTTACCATTAACATAGACTAATAGCTCTTCTCCTAATGGTAACATTAATCCTGGGTCATCCTAACCCTAACCTATTAGGGACAAGGTGTATCACTGCACAATATCGGTACTGACTTTTTACATACATATTTATAAAGAGAGAAAGAAAAGGCTCAACTTCAGGGAGATCAGAGATGGATGGAGCCTGCTGAGTGACTATTTTCAAACCTGTAATAACTGAAATCAGTTTATATGCAATGCATATTTTTTTTTTTACGTATGCAGTGACTGAGAACAATTACTGCTGTCCTACCAACATCGGCACCTGGAAGGCAAGGCAATTCTATTAAGGGATGTCAATCAATGTCACATTCCTTGATGCATCATGAAATGTTATGATGAGGTTTGTACTGCCTGCTTGTCTTTCTTGGCCCAGAAACAAACAGGACGAGGTCTGTGACTGCATTTCAAATCAGAGTTTTAGTAGTTGAATGACTGTCAGTACAGTGTAGCAACTAGGATTGAGAAGACCTGGGTTCAAGTTTATTCTGCATGAAAATTCAATGGGTGAACTTTGTTGTGGTAGAAGGATAAGAGAAAGAATCACTGAAATATACACTGCTTTATGTTCCTGAAGGAAAAGTGATACAACCTAACCTTCTATTCAATTCTTCTAATGCAAATGCATGATTACAAATATTGAATAATTTAAACTTCCTTTTCTTTTTCTCCTCAGTCAGGGAGTTCATGTCAAGTACTGAGCAGACCCAGGATTGGCTATAACACTTGTTTGGGATGCTAGCAGGACATGTAAAGGACAAATAGGCTAGACTACGAAATAGGAAAAACCCAACAACTTTGGAGAAGACATTAACAATTACTGCAGTACAGTTGCCAATATTAGTATGTGGTTAAGTCCATGTAGCCACTAAGATTCAATCTTGACTCACTAGTATCATGACCATTTTTAAAAAGAAAAAATTCCCAGAAGATAACTTTTAGCAATCATTATAATTAGTAATAAGTATTACAAACTACAGGAAGGGATTCCAATAAATGTCTTTAGGTTAAATTCCTTTTGATATAATTATGCAAAAAAGAAGCTTTTTGAGTATCTCTGGGAGATCTCAAAAGCTATCTGCTTTTAAGGTACTTATAAAGACTTACATAGCATAAGACTGGGTTATAAGAGCCGTGGTGGTGCAGTGGTTAGAATGCAGTATTGCAGGCTAATTCTGCTGACTACGACTAGTTCAATTCTTATTGGCTCAAGGTTGACTTAATCTTCCATCTTTCCAAGGTTGGTAAAATGCGGACTCAGATTGTTGCGGACAAGAGGCTGACTCTGTAAACCACTTAGAGAGGGCTATAAAACACTACAAAGAGGTGTATAAGTCTAAGTGGTATTGGTAGTGCTATAGGTATTTGTGGAATTGCCTGAAGCTGAAGATATCTGCTTGCCCTACGTGCTCCAGTAGGAAAGGCACACCCCGGTCCCTTCCTTAAAATAGTGTAAATTTAGGAGATACAAAGGTGTAGTTAATCTTGCTCTGGTTCTTACCTTTCTTCTTACTCTTAGTCTTTAGAACACAGTCCCCATGGCTCACTATTTGTCTACTTGATTGTCATGATATGTACACTTGTTTGTGTTTGTTGGTTTCAATTTCCTTTCTTTTGTGAGCTGCCCAGAGTCACATCTGTCTAGAATCAAGTTTTCAAATAAATGAACAAATGAATGGCTGAATGAATGATTGATTGCTTCATTGCTGTGAAACTAATTGAAGCCCTGCCCCCTTTGTACAACTTTGCAAAATTGATACAAGTACAAAAGGGGCAGAGGCTTGATTGTATTGCTGGGACCAACATCTCGATTCTTTGGATAATCCCTATCATACTCCACAATTGTTTCTTGTGTTTTTTTTTCTTTTATCAGAGTGCGATTCTCCATGCAATTCAGAATCTAAAAAGACCTGCACCAAAGAAGAAAGATATTTGTAACTGATAATTTAAGGATGTAAACATTAGCATGTAGGTTTGCAAACCTATAATCTGTCAAATATTTCAGCATAAATGGCTTGATTAAAATCAAGTAGCCCCTTCCAGGGCTTGATTCTGCTGGAATTAAAAAATATGAATCTTCTTGTCATGTTTATCCCAGAGATAAATAGAATGATTGTGTCTCTTTCTCTCTCTGTGTGTGCTTGTACACACACACACTCAGGTAAAGATCTCTCTCTCTCCCTCTCTCCCTCTCTTCTACAATATGTTTACAAACTATCTCTGGTACTAACTTTTTATAAGTGTTTTAGAGGAATAAAACTATGGATTAAAGGTCCTTCATCACCTGCTTTAATTAAACAAATTTATCTTCTAAATGATAAAATGTGTTTAAGATGCAGATAAGATGCTTAATATGTAAAAGAGTAATTATACAACGAAGGAGGTATTTCTAAGTGTTTTAATTTATGATGCCTCTGTAGTATAGTCAAATTGTATTGGGATTTATGGCCTGAAAAAAAAAATTACATGCCATTATGAAACTGTGTTTTAAAAGTATGCTATCAATTTCACGTTATTTAAGTTTTAACCTCCAAGCAGTGAACATCAGCAACAATGGTGATACATGCTGCTTATAAGCCTCGGAAGCCCTATTTTACTTGGGAGCTTCAAGGCTGCCACATTTAGTGCTTGGGAATTTGGGAGGGGGGATTTCACAGAGAGGTGGAAGATTAGACTCAACAACATTCTTTCTCAGAAAGTCAAGGATAGGCTACCCTGCACCTGGAGAGGAGTGTCTGGAGAAATGTCTCCAGTTGGGACAACAATTTGGTTGGGCCATGTGATGGACTGGTGGGTGCAGGGGATGGGTCTTTGAATTTCTTTTGGGGAGGGAAAACCCGGAACTCTCAGATTTGGGTTTTCCAAAATGTGCCAATATGACAACTCTAATAAAATGGAACTGGGGAAATGCTTGTCTTGGAGTTTATTGGGTTGGAGTTTGTTAGTTGGAACACTGACACTTGCTTAGTATTGTCCTCGAAATAAGAAAAAATAGCTTCATGTGTATTATAACCAATAAAATCAGTAGTAATGCTTTTCTTTCCCCTCTGCTGATGTTAAGCACCACAATAACCTTGCAATTTCCTAAATCTCCTCAATAAGGAGGACATTATCTACTGATATGATTATTGAATTTCCTGGGACAACAAAGCTTTACCACTAGCAGAAAAGGCATTTATATGCTTTCCTTTCTCTTAAACAGAATTTTGTTGAAGAGCAATAGCACAGGAGAAGTTGACACAGTGGCTTCCCCATTGACTTTGCTTGTCGAACGGCTGCTAAAGGTGACCACAGGATGACCCCAGGATACTGCAACCATAGATATGAACCAGTTTCCAAGTATCTGGATTTTGATCACGTGACCATGAGGATGCTGCAACAGCCATAAGTGTGACAAATTGTCATACGTTTTTCAGTGCCGGTAACTAAATGAATGATTGTAAGTTGAGGATTACCTGTACATGAAGACTATTATCAAATTTAACTGCAGAGGTGCACGCACAAAAATAAACATTTACAAAATGTAACCAATCATCACCATTATCTTCAATATATATGGCAAACTAAACAGGTTAATTAAAACAACTGGGAGAGAATTCCCCTTAACTGGACCTAAAGTTTTTGGGAAAAAAGCCAGGGCATAACCATTTGACTTGGAGTTTATTGGGTTGCTAATAAACTTTGCTAAGGGAAACAGAGTTGGGCCCAATTATATATGAGGGGTCCTTGGTGCTAGCACTGATGATATTACCTAGTTTGGGTAATGAAACATCTATAAGAAAACAAGCAATCTCAGAGAGCACCATGTCAACCTGAGCTACAAATATTCTCCTTTAGTGGTACCAGTTGTATGTTGTGTCAGCGTTCCAATGAAACTCCCCATTTCCATTCAGCACTCAGAGACAAAGTCCATCCAAGTAAGAATTTATTAAAGAAGTCATATTGCCACATCTGGGAAAACCCGAATCTGGGAGTTCTGGGTTTTCCCTTCCCCAAGAGAAAATCAAAGATCCATCCTCTGCACCCATCAGTCCATCACATGGCCCAAACAAACATTGTTCTAATTAGAGCTATTCCTCCAGACACTCCTTTCTAGGTGAAGGCTGACTTGTCCTTGACTTTTATTTATTTATTTATTTATTTATTTATTTATTTATTTATTTATTTATTTATTTATTTATTTATTAGATTTGTACCCCGCCTCTCTTCACCCCTTCCAGGGGAACTCGAGGCGGCAAACATACAATAAAAACAGTTCAACCTATACAATAAAATAGAAAAATCCATTCATTCACACAGTCACACCCGAGGGGGGGGGGAGAAGAAGGGGACACAATGACTAGGGCCACGCTTGCCGGCAAAGCCAGGTCTTCAATGCCTTGTGAAAGGTTAGCAACTTGGAGCTGTTTCTAATCTCCGCGGGGAGCAAGTTCCATAAAGTTGGAGCAGCTACAGAGAAGGCCCTTGAGCGCAGCCCCGCCAGTCGGCATTGTCTGGCTGACGGCACTCGGACCAGGCCCTCCCTATGAGATCTAACTGGGCGCTGGGAGGCATATACAGTATACAATCCTTGTGAGTTACAGCGCATTTTGCATTTCTTGTACAGTCTCAAATGTCTTTGTAACTTTTAAACTTTTAAATGATAAGAACAAATGAAAGAAAATACAAGTGATCTCAATGAAGAAAGAAGGCATCCAATTTGGACAATTCAGCTCTGCTTTAAAGGTATCTTCTGAACTTGGAAAGGTTACAGTTGCCTGACAGGAATTAGTAATTATCAACTTAACCTACCTTCTACATTTAAAAATAAATAAATTGTATGTTTTCCGAAGTCTAGAATTGACTGACATGTTTCACCTGCATTTGATGATGATCAAGATACTCAAATAATTTCTCTTTAAACACTACAAGCTCCCATGGCAACTGCAGTCACCCTCTGCTGGTTCATGAATTAAGAAGCTAATGAAACTGGTTGACTTGAGGCGTTGACCAAATGTTCACAAAGACTAATTGCAATAAAGCCTAGATTATTTATGTGTCCATCGCCCACTGGCTGTAATATTAACTGTAAAGGCCAGCAGAAATGTTTTCTTTTAAAACATTATTTTCCCAGTGTGGTCAAAAGACATTAGAAAGAAGCAAGGAGGAAAGAAAGACTTTTAAGAAAAATAATAATATGTTCGTGGTGCCTGCATAGGTCTACATTTTTTCAAAGGAACACCTGCAAGATTTTAGAACATTTTTTTTCCTCCAGAATAACCAATAAAATCCATATGCAGAAGCTGGACAAAAGAAATCTCAACTACATTCATTCCTTACACTTGAAAAATTGCAGATACATGACTGTGTGGGTTTTTCTTTTTAAGCTAAGAGAAAGCAGGTAGTGTTGGGCTTCTAATTCTGGCTTTTAATGGATGCTTTCTCATGGAACGCATACATTCTGGAAAACCATATCTTAATACATTTGTAATATATCTTTCTAAAGTGAATTGTTTTGTTTAGAATAGATGATACCATTAGCTAGAGGAGTTAAACCCTGTTAAATGTAATAATTGCAATAGTTTTCAAAGTTTATTAGTACTGGTGTGTATATTTCTCTGTATATAGCATACATGTAGGAAAGTACACTGCATGGCATAAAAGGAGGTAAATATAATATCTGAGATAATTTTTTAAAGAAATATTAAAGATATAAAGAAATGTTTATAAGCTTGATAAGCATTTTTAAGACTCTCTGGTATCAGAGAGGCTATGAAAATAGAGTGTAGACACTAGAACCATTTTTAAAAACAATTGAACCATGTTTTAGAATTTCTACAATAAACGAAAATATAGCCAAGTTCTGATCTACACAGATCAGAAATATTCCTTCCTTTTTTTCTTAGTACATATGAACCAAACTCAAGAAGGGTTATTGTCAGGGTTCCAAGTAATACACCCATAGCAAACAGAACTCTGAGGCAGGTATATTCGTCAAGGAATAGTTTTATTGAACATATCATATGGGCACAGGCTGGTGAAAACCGAATGCTCCCCTGGTTTTCACCTAATTAAAAGTAAACGTTTTTCTCCCCCAACAATCAGTCACATGGCCCAATGAAGATGGTGTCCAGTTGCCTGGTAATTTCACTCATCCTCTCTCCGGCCACCTGTGGGAATGTCCTTGGTTCCCAGGAGAAAGTATTTTGTTTTGGCTACAAAACCACAGCTATCTCTGTTCCCCACTCCCTATCCCTCAGCACTAGTGTGGCAAGTCTCAAAATGGCCTCGGTTAGGTGAGCTTCAGGGTTGGCAGTTATATTACAATAGATGGGAGATTAAAGAGATCCTGACTTAATCTCTTTGATACAAGAGACATAGTAAATATCAGGTTTTCAAGATTCTGTTACGGTAGCCTATAATAAATCAATATAGCAGAGTTCCAAAATTTGTGGTGGAATCCAGCCTAACCTCAAATGGCTGACATCAGTCTTGAAACCCTCACAGCATGCTTCCTTCTCTCCCTCTTACAGCCTCATTAAATGGCTGCTAATGGATTTTAAAGCATAGGTGAACATTATGTACGCATTGCATTATATATTCAACGATCCTGTCGCATTTCTTGTGATCAAGGGCTTGAAATGCAGAGGCTGTCATTCCAATCCTTCTAAACAAAATGCACACGGTGTGACTTTATGTTTCTAACGAGATGCACGTCACAGCAGATGAACATGTCTGGTTTTGTAAGTGTAATTTGTCACAAGAAAAATTACTCTTCTTTAGGAGTTGATTACTAAGAAACAACCAGATAGCAGATGTTTCATAGCACCAGCCATCTCGGCTAGAAGAGATTCGCTATAATCTTGTTGTTGTTGTTGACAGTAATGCCTGTTGTTTACTGATCATTCAACCCAAACCTTTTAAAGCCTCGGTTTTAATTTGGCACTTTCTTTGACCTCTTACACAAAGCCCTAAACGGAGTGTCTTATGCTTCCTTCCTTTTCAATAATAAAGATATAATCCAAATGAGAATAGAGTGGCGAAAAGTCTAAAAGCTTGTCTAATCATGACCAATATTTGTAACACAGAACTGCAGTTCTAATACTCTGGCCTTTCTTAATTATATTAGGACAGTTGTAGGGAGGGCTAAATTGTTTCAGGATTTAATGATAGTTCAAGTATCATCTGAGTGATAAAGGCTCTGTATACATTTAAAATTGCATGAAATTGTGTTTCTGTTAAGATTATATAATTCAGTAGTTAGTTCGTGTCTAAATACCAACTTTAAAGTGATGTTCCAAGACAACAATAGTTTTCATTTCTGTGAGCTTTCTAATTGCCAGACTATCAGAATTATTCTAAAATCTGCATTGTCTTTATTATAACAATTATTATATTAGATCAGTTAAGAAAGAGATGTTGTCTGCACACTTCTGAAGTCTTTCAATTTCTTCGTTGGGCAAATGGGTAAATTAAACGAAAAGGGTAAAAATGTAAAAAGAGTGCATCATTAGATAACACATATAAACCTTTAGTTAAAACTACCTTTTATGGCCCTGTAATCTCTTAATTTGGGACTGTCGCTGAGTGTTTACTGGCCAGATGCCCTTCCTGATGCCATTGGAGTTCACAGAATTTTTTTCTTTGTGTCCTAGGAGGTGAAACATCTGCCACTACCTAGGATTGAACTCTCAACCTTCTAAGTGAAGAACAGCATCTTCACCTCTGGGTCACCATGCTGCTCAAATCTTCCATTTAGTTCCTATCTTAAAAATAGGATATGGAAGGAAGCTGGTTGTTCAAATGAAGCTCAGTCAAGAGTGCAGGTTTCCAAGCACTGAAGAAATAATTATATGTAGTCCTTGACTTATAACCACAACTGAGCCCAAAATTTCTGTGGCTAAGCGAGATAGTTGTTAGCTTAGCTATTCCCCATTTTATGATCTTGACTTTTGACTTCAGATGTTTGCCCAGCCTGTGTGCAGCTTCATTTATATTAGAGAAGTAGAATTGGGCATCAGCAACTATTGAGCCCAACATTTCTGTTGCTAAGCTAGATAATTGTTAAGTGAGTTTTGCCCCAATTTATGACCTTTATTCTCACAGTTGTTAAGTGAATCACTGCAATTATTATGTTAGTAACATAATTGTTAAGTGAACCTGGCTTCCTTGCTGAATTTGCTTGTCAGAAGGGCACGAAAACTAATCACATCACCCTACAACCCTGCAACGGTCATACATACGAGTCAATTCCCAACTGTCCCAAATTCCCAAATTTTGATCACATGACCAAGGGGACAGTACAATTTTCTTAAGTGTGAAAAATTCTCTCTTTTTTCCAGTGCTGTTGTAACTTTCAACATTCACTAAATGAACTCTTGTAAATCAAGGACTTACTGCATATTTTCCACATTTTTAAGAAAAACAAAATCCAGCAGTAGCTTGGAACTGCAGCCATGCATAAGTGAAATATATTGTTTTTGGGAGGGAAGAAAAAGTAGGAGTGGTAGACTGTCAAACTTTATTTGTATGTATATGCATGTAGACAAATCCACACATAGGTAGTATTGTTAGTTGCTGGTGCCCATTTCTACTTCTCCAATATAAATGAAGCTGCAGATAGGCTGGGCAAGTATCAGAAGCAGGGGTGGGCTACAAAAATTTTAGCAAGGGGTTCTCTGCCTGGTTGCTGGGTGGGCATGGCCATGGTGGGTGTGGCCTAGTCAGTCTCCTGCACAATGGCAGGGGGGGTAGCCTTCCCCGGGCTCCAGAGGCTTTCCTGGAGCCTCTGGGAGGGCAAAAACAGCCTCCCCCAGCTACGGTGGTC
>JANHGC010002456.1:18258-40237 GCA_027560395.1 Boaedon fuliginosus | reverse complement strand
CTGTCTCCTTCTGTTCTATTTCAACTCCATATCTTTTAACATTGTTTGATCTGTTATATACCCCCTGTGCTTCATCAGGTTTCCTCCTTAAAAAATAGGATCGTATACTCTCCTTCCCCCCCTCTTTTCCCATCGCCATTTTCTTCTTTATCTTCAGCTGCGTTGTTCCGATCTCTTTCCTCTCTCCGCCATTCTGCGTCTGCGCAATGTCTCCCAGATTCTCCTCCGATGACGTTCTCGCTGTCTCCTGCATCTGCGCAGTCTCTCCCAAACTCCCCTTCGAAATGGCTCTCGCTGCCTTCCGCTGATCCCGATGTACACCTTCCGGCTGTAAATTCTCCGTTGCCGCACTTGTTTGTCTTATATCACTTATTATTTCATTCTTAAAGTCATTAAAGTCTTTTTTAAATTCAGCCCACAACGCTCTCATCTCATCCACAATTTCCAAGGCAGCCATCTCTTGTAAATAGTAAGTCTCTCACAACAGGTAGGAACCCACCCCTGATAAGAAGGGAATTGTTGATTCAAACCATCAATCCATCATATTCTGTTTTCTTTTTCCAACCAGATTTCTAAGCAAAGCCCATATGGAAGACCTGAAAATTTCAGTATTTTCATATGATGATCGGTATTAACAAATTATTTTAATGACACTTTGTAGCCTATACTCAGGGATGTATTGGCAATGCAATCCGTCAACCATAAAACTTCTCCCTAATGTGGAGAAGTCACTTTTTCACTGTGACCAAATAAATACAGTTAATCTATGTGATGGGTTTTAAAGTTACTAGCTGTTTCCATTCGAAATCTGTTACAGTGGATTTAAAACAAAAACAAAAAACACCCACAAAAAAACAAAACAAAAATGCAGTTTCAATCAAAACCAACTTTCATCACCTATGAAAAATAATATGATTCAGCTTTATGGCAGCTTTGAACAATCAAGCTATTGTTTACCACCTAGGGACTTGAGAGTGATATTGCTTTAGCTTTTATGAATGCATTTATTGCTTTAAATAAATGCATTCTTTCTGAATTCCTTATAATTGCCTGCTCTTTGGGGATTCTGTCACTGTGATCCAGCCTTACTGTGAAACATTATATTTCTACTTTGCCATCATCAGTCCTTCCTTCTCCCCTTTCAAAAGTGTCTCAATCAATTGTTTTTAGAGTTTATTCTCAGTGTATTTTTATCTTTTCAAAACTCCCGACTACATCCCCCTTTTTCATTGCTTTCAAATGTTTTTTATTGTGGCTTCACTATATATTATTTCATTTACTGTAAGGTGCTGCACAGGAGTGATAGATGAAGATGCTATAAAAGAACAGTTACTATTAATATTTGAGCATTTTACTGAATCATGTAATTATAATTTAGACATTCTGTAAAATACATTTTTGCTTTTTACTCTCACTCTGAAACTGCAAATCTCAATGGAGAAGCATAAGAAGACTGACTGGCGTGAGAAGGTTTAATGAGAAAGTTGACAAAAGAGGAAATATATGATGTTGTACAATCCTCAACATGTTTGCTTGGAAATAAGTCTCACTTAGTTTAACAGGGGCTCCTTTTAGGGAAGAAGGTTGCCTTAAATCATGTATATTTCCTTTGAGGTATAAGTTATGCCTACAGAACAGAAGTGGAATATCTTGCAACCTTCATGTTTGGTAAAGAGCAATATTGTATGAATTCATACAGGATCAGATCCCCAGTTGGAATAAGATGCCAGCCTGGCACGAATCTGCTCCAATACTTCAAGCATCTAAAGCAAAAGATTTCAAATGAATGTTTGAAATGCAAAAGTAAAGAAGGGACTTTTGATCACTTATGGTGGACAAGTGACAAAGCAGAGACATTGGAGTAGGATTCACATCCTAATACAGAAGGTTCTCTAAGTGAATATAAAGATAAAACCAAAAAACTTTTCTTTTGGGTTTAATGGAAAAAAACACTTGGAAAAAAAATGAAACTTTGATGTTATATATATATTGATGGCAGCAATATTACCTTAAGCACAAAAATGGAAGAACACTTTGATTCCCACTTTTGATAGTTGCAAAAGTTAATAGAATTAGCAAAGATAGCTAAACTGACTGCTTTATTAAGGGAAAAAAAAACACAATTACTTTCATTTCTACTTGGAAACTGCTTCTGGACTTTGTGCTTGAGGTGGAAAAAAAAATGAAACTTTGATTTTGGATTTTACCAGTTAGATAGGTTTATTGTAATAGAAATGGCTAATTTATACTATTATGTAAAATTAAAAAAAGAGGTTTGATATTATTATCTTATTCTATTGCACCAAAGAGAGTCGGAAGTCAACGCCTTTTCTCCCCCCCACCCACTTTTTCCTACATTTTCCCCTTCCCTTTTCCCTCCTAATATTTTCTTTTGTATATTTTGTATTTTATATTATAAACTAATAAAAAAAAAGAAAAAGCATCTAAAGCAAAACATAACAACCTTTTAATTGTGTATGGAATAATCTTTTCCAGCTTCCCATCAGCTTAGCTGGTTGAGAATTGTGTCCGATTAAATGAAAAATCTGAAGTTTCGTTGTTGCATAACAGAATCATGAAATTGGGGCATTTTCTGCCCAAGTGATGGTGTTTTCTGCAGAATTTTCCAGATTCTTCCAATAAATCCCAAGGTCTACTATGATGTGCTTGAAACTCTTCCCTGAGTTCACAGTTATGAAGGACAAAAGAACTTGTGATAAGTATGGCTTCCTCAGGCTGCTCAGGTAAGTTGAAATACAATTTACATAGAAACAATACCAGCAGAGCACAGAGCATCTTGCACCAAACTTCACTTTGCATTTCGTAAAGAATGAATTATGGATAAGAGGAAATATTCAAGTAGATGAATGCTGCTTTCTGTTATTGGGCAGACTTGTGTGTTAGAAAGTTTAAGAGTCTTTTGGTGTAATAAAGAAGGGTTGGGAGAGATATAGGCCGGGGTGTCTGCAGGAATGGATCAATGACATCAAAACAGTGGGTACAATCAGGGTGATCAAAGCTATGTCCCTTTTTACATGTAGGGGATGCATGGAGCACATAATATAAAAGGGTGGAGCTTTGATCATCTGGTTACACTTGCCAGTTTGATGTACAATGCCTCGGGCCAGACTTTGCCAGAACCAGACTGTAACCTGAGGCTAAGGCATAGTTAACTAAGATAGACATTCAGCCCACATATTTCTCATGCTAGAAATATCATAGCAAATAATATTTTAGGAGCTATTTCATACCAGTGTCATTTTTTTTTAGAACAGGGGTGTCAAGCTTAAGGCCCACGGGCTGCATCCAGCCCACAGGGTGCTTAGATCTGGCCTGTGGAGATGCTCTGAAAAAAGCAAAGGACTGGCCTGCGGTATCTCTGCCAGTGAAAACAGAGCTCGGGAGGGCTCCCCCATGCCCTGTTTTTGGCCACGACGGCCTCCTGCAGCCCTCTGCCAGAAAAAATGGAGCTTGGGAGGAAATAGCACGGCCCCAATAACAAGCACCATTTTCACTGGCAGAGGGCTAGCAAAACAAGCAAAAAACAAAACAAAGCAAGAAATATTTCCCCTTTTTGAAGATGCAAGAAGGGACAGGAAAGGAGAAAGGGAAAGAGAAAGAGAAAGAGAAAGAGAAAAAGAAATGGGAAGAGAGCAAGGAAGGAAAAATAAGAAAAGCAGGGAAGGAAAAAGAAAGAACAATGAAGAGGGAAGGAAAAAGAAGAAAAGGAAGGAAGGGAATGAGAGTAAGTGAGGGTCTGAGGGAAACCCTGGCTTAACACTTGGCCAACACAGATGCCCCCAACATGAGTGACATTGAGCTGGCCAGCCCACCCTGGTCATGCATACCCTGGCCATGCCCACCCCAGCCCCCTGAGGTAAAACATAATTCTGATGGGGCCCTCAATGAATTTGAGTTTGACACCCCTGCTTTAGAAGGAACTACTTTTAATGGTAGTAGCCATCCAATATTAGTCAACAGAAGGTAATACGTCCCTATCTTTCTCCTTTTAAAATTTTCCTGGAAACTTAGAACATATCAATGATGTTTAGGACAGTGTGTTGTCCAACGGGATCTGAATGAAATCAAGTTAGAAAATATAATGATTGTTGCAATTCATCTTCTGAACCCTAAACAGGTTTAATGGTGTCATGTTGGCTCAGTGGTTAAGATGCCAGGCTTGTCAGCTGGAAAGCTGGCAGCCCAGGTTTGACATCAAACGCAACATGATGGAGTGAGTTCCCATCTTTGCCGCAGCAACTGCCAATCTAGCAGTTCGAAAGCATTTAAATGCAAGTAGATAAATAGGTACCACTTTGGTGGAAAGGCAATGGTGCTCCAAGACATGCTGGCCACATGACCATAGAAGTGTCTTTGGACAATGTTGGCTCAATGGCCTTGAAAAAGAGTTGAGCAATGCCCTCAGCAACAACTAGTGGAGTAAAATCTACAGGTATAGAGATATTAGATAAGTATAAAGGACATCTTTTATAAAGAAGATTTTTACATTAACCAAGGAGAACATTCTAGAAGCTAATGTGAAGAGAAAAAAAGGCAAAAGCAGCTTGATCTTTTTGATATTAGTAATATTTACTGCAATATTTTCCTGGTTTCAGCACATTTCTTCAATATTTAGGTTTGTGAAGTGAGAGGCTATATAAATATGGTAAATAAATACATACTGCAAGAGATATGACAGAGAAATCTGCAACGGAGAACAGAAAACTAGTGCCCATTACAAGGAACACCAACAGCTAAGTACTGAAATGATTAATAATTATTTCAATTATGCATTTGATGATTACAGTATAAATATGCAATTTGCATATGTAATTAGGATACCTAGTTTCAAGGACATAGGCTGAACTGTCATATTATCTCAAACACCACACTCTGAAACACACGGATCAGGACCACTTGTTAAACACACAGTGTTTTATTTTAACCAAGACCTCCAAAAGTCTGTCTTTCTTAAAAGCACAGGAATGTTTCTATGGCCAGTAGCCTCTGGCACAGTTCCCAATTATTCCGGGCAAAACACCAACTGTCCACATAACACAGAGATGCTTACAATAATTAATCCACAGGCAGAGAGGAAAACACGGAACAGAAAATCCAGGCACAAGGATAGATCACCAAACCACAATGCTCTCTCCAGAGTTTTCAGTTGTTCTTTGCAAGGAACAGACCTAACCCACACCCCTTTTAATTTGGGTCTGGTCAATTACTGGTCAGCTGTAGCTTGACTTGCCCTTCTTATGTTCCTTCTGTCTTCTGAGCAGCCTCCTAGTTCTGGCATCACGTAGAACCTCTTCCCCACTATTGTTTGACACTGTCGGCTCCTGATAACTCATAGAGGGACCTGCGTCTGGCATAGTGTCAACATCCGGCATTTCCCTTCTCTCCGATTCTAATTCCATGTCTCCCTCAGAGTCAGAATCCCCCGTCAGTTCAGCAGCACACTGCAGAGCCACAACAGATACTATAACTTTTCAGAGCTGTAACTACATGTGAATTAAAGTGGACCTGACTACACTATTCTTAATATCTAGGAAAACTGCTTCTATTTTTCAGGGGAGATTGATTTGTTTTGTAAGAGTAAAAATTGTGATTCACATTTGCAAAATAATATTGTGCTATTGTGTCTCTATTTTCCTTGTTTTCTGTGCTCAATTGAACAAACATTTTGCTTCATTGTCCTGACATATTTTAGAAAGTTAAAACCCCCCACCATCATTCAACTACTAGTTGAATATTCTGTGCTATTCCTAGAGCAAATTGGCAGTTGGCAAGTAAAAAGATAGGGAATAGTAAAATACTAAAGCTACAAAACAGACTGTATGTCAGCTCTTTTTATCTCTGATATGGGAAAAAGGAAGGGAAAAATTCCAAGCAATGCATTTCATTTATTTTCTTTGTCACCCATAGGTATCCAACAGTATCTGAATTGTTTTTAGACAGGGATTAGACATAGCACCAATTCTATTTTTCTGCATTTTTCTGCAAATATTTGATTTAAATGTAAATTTGATTTACATTTAAATCAAATATAAAATTGTAGTTGTAATTTACAGAAATGGTTCAACTTTCAAATACAAAGCCCTCATCTGATTCCTTCTCCCACTTTCCCACAATCTGCTTAACTTCTTTATCTTCCCTTCCTTTCCCTTCTTACATACCCAAATCACCACCAAATATCTGAGTTTGTTGCTTGAAATTAACAATGAAATTAAATGATGAGCTCTTTGTGAACCTAAACTGCTGAATTGCCTACAAGTGATTTAGTGCGTCCTTTGTCCCCTCTGCATCATTCTGCACATATACTGGGAAAAAAAGTAACCTTAATTTGATTATGGATTTGTACGTGTGTTTGTGTGTGAGACACAAAGTGCACATATTGACGTATGCATGTATTCTTGTTGAAGATCTGACTATATATCTGACTATATATAGTGAACATTCTCAGGATTCACATTCTGGGGCATGGAGAAAGACTTCAAGACTTCAAGAGCCCTAGAGATTTGGCAGCAATTTAACTTCTTAATTTTTAGAGTCCACTTGCCTCAAGAATAATAAAAGTTAGATGGTACTCAAGCCACTTCCTGTCACTGTCATGAGAAAATGGATTGTACTTCTAGATTGGGTCAAGAGTTACTGAAGGAAAAGTTCCCAAAGCTATTGGCAGATGTTTTCTGCAAGAGAGAGAGATGATAGAAACATGCTGCTCTTAATATTTAATTAATAATCTGATTGCTAATAGTCAATTCATAATCTGATAAGCAATGAATCCTGGAAGATGAAGCATAAATAACAAAGATTGGCTTCTAGCCACTTCACTCTGCTCAAGGACAACTGAAGCTTTATTCAGGATGCAATTCTCCTACTTTTTCCAACAGTTAAGAATTAGATTTATGGTTGAATAAGCTTAGAAGAAATTAAATTGATAACTTTGATCTTTTCTTTACCATCATAAATTATTATTATTTTTTCTCTCCGAAGGTTGAATTTTATTTTTGTAAGCAATCGCTCCTGTGGCTTCTTTGATTATTCCAATAAAAAAGTGCCAGAAATAGAGTGGAAAAAATGAGTATTTAAATAACATCATTAACAATATCATTAAAAACTAGCTATTACTGAACAGGTGCAAAATTGTTAAATTGATGCTAATAACAGTAACATTGAATGTTACCACCTATCTAACTAATATGCTTTCACTGTGGGTGCTATTTGGGGAACTGAGATTCCCGTGAGCACACGAAAATGAATCTGTGTTGATAGAAGAATAACTGCTAACAAAGATTATCAATTAAAACGAAGCCAGCATTTATCTCTACAATAGTAAAAGCCTTCTCTACGAAAAAAGGAACTGGGGGGGGGCACAGACCACAGTATCTAACATATCATTAAGTCAAAGCATTGTTCCATATTTTAGCTTCAAGCTAATTATTATCCTGACTGTCTTTTAATCCTTCTAAGATCTTATCCAATTACAACTAGATAGTAGATATGTTCTTAGAAGACAGAAAATATTAACCCCCAAATGTTAGTGCCTTGAAGAAACATTTTTCTTTTAATTTTAAAGTGCTCCATTATCTAGTTCTTATAGACATAATATTTCCTTGCTGCGGGAAGTGTTTCTTTTGGTTAAAATATTTCTTTTTTGCATTCTAGCACAAAATGTTCAAGGAAGCCAACAAAAAGGGGGGGGAGAAACATACCTCTAGCACAATAAAACATCAACATCTCCCTATGCCAGGTCATTGGGATGAACTCAATAAGTGGATAAAAATGCCAAATCCAATCTGAACATCTGGCTGACTGTGCAATGAAAATAGTATTATTGATTATAATTCTATTTTAATTAATATTAAAATGGTAATTTTATTATCCTAGATCCTTGGGAAGGCTATGCTAATAAAAAGTATAAAAAAGTATAAAATTTAATCCGAAATTCTGCAGGCTGATTTGGGTACTTTTGAAAAGTTGCACCTTTGTGTATCGCAAGTATACAACAACATTCCCAGGCATTTTGGGAGTTTAAAATAGAATCTGGTTTTCTATTAATGGAGGAGAGGATTGATCATAAACTTGAAAACAATTAGCTAAGACAACAAAAATGCAATATATTACTATACTCAATATCTTGAGAAACACCATAGAACATTTATTACAATTTGATAGACGGTATCATGAATATAATCATGAGAATAAGCATTAATTTGCCATCTGTTGTATTTGCAACAGATTATTTTCTATATTTGTTATATGTGCTTACAATATGCATAAATATGAATATTTAATCTGTGTTTTTATGTTGGCAGTTTAATAGCCGTAATAATGACAGGTTGAAAATGTGCACAGAATTATAGGCCGATATTGCTACCCTGCAAAAGCTTATTCGGTAAGGAGAACTTTATGGAATAGTTTGGGAATATTTTGACAATAAACATGCCTAGGAGTGACAGGTTAAGCATTTATTAAAACTGAATACCACTGATAAAATCTTCCATTAGCACCCAAAACCTAGAGAGGAATCAACAAATAATTATCCCTCTCCAGTGGTTCTGTCTCGGGTAGCTCTCTTCTGGAAGTTACTTTAAAGCAAAGTGACAGTGAGTAAGAACTTTGCAGGTGACAGTTGAACAAACAGGATATAATTTCCAGAAAACTAGCATTATAAAGTATAATTTTTATTGCCATTGAATTTTTCGTCCCGCTAACGATCGGCTGTGCTAAGTATTATGTGGCCCATTCATGGTTTGGAAAATCTTATAATGCTAATACTTGTTTCTCATGAGCTGCAATGGCATCACAACACACTATCTGAATTCCAGAATTAAGGATGTACTAGCCTGGGGTGTTACACAAGCCGTAAGAAATGCATAATTTCAGGAACAAACTACACGATACAGCTGTATACATTCTGAAAATGATTAAGAAGAATGGCTTTAGATTTTGTAGGAGCGCAACACACAACAACCCCGCCACCCCCGTCCCCCCATGCCTTACCGGTTAAAGCAGGCACATTCCCTTTTGGGCTTCTGAGTGAGCCTGAAAAGAAGGGGCGCTGTTGCTTTAAGAGCCTTTTTAATTCTAGTGAATTAACGCCTGAAACAACTGTATCCTTTTTTTCAGATTTGCATGGAAATCTAAAAAGTCTGCTTTAAAGACAGGTAACTGCTGTGCTTCCACTTGGGCAGAATTCAGGGCATTTCTTCCCAATGACTTGCAAAAGGATCCAATATTGACCATACAACCTTCTTATATCTACATTTAGTGTTCTCCCACATGAGGCTTGATGTAATTACAAGGCTGTCAAAAGGAGGAAAAGTTATCAAACAAAGCTAGTGTCTCACCATAGCAACCACTCTTGCCATCTGCATCTATCCCAGGTCCGGTGAATCCTGGGCTACAATAACAACCATGGATTCCATTGCGAACTTCACATTTTGCATACTTGTGACATGGGTTGGTACAGTTATGGAGGCTGTAGCAACTATCCAGCAGGGTGGCAAGAAACACTACAGGGATTGAAAAGCAACACAAAACTGTTGATGTTAAGAGTAAAAACCACATGCTGAATTTCAAAACTAGCTGTATTTCAATAAGTTTGCGACTTACTAGTTTGAACCTGAAGCATCCTATCCCCAAATGGAAAATTACATTCCCACTACTAAACTTTTAAAAGCTCTGCTTAAAAATAGTTATATATCTGAGTAAGCATTTGAAAATATTTTTGTTGGGAATGTTTTATTGTCTCTGTCATATTTATTTATTGTATCTGTCATGTTGCTGTTTTTTTCCATGCTATCGTAAAAATTCCTTCTTTTGTTTTATATATACATGTGTGTACATGTGTATGTGTGTTTATACGTACAAATATACACACATCTCCCCACACTTACATATACAAATATATGCACATGTTTGCTTGCGAGTATTAATATAAAGAAAAAAGAATGAACAGATGAACAGTCTGATTAGGAGCAGTCAAAACTACACTCAGTAGGATTTGTTTGTTTTTTTAAATTATTGCCTAATGATCAAGAAGTGCTTCGGTAAAACCAATTTGTACAGGAGATAACTTATTTACCTATATACTGCTTTTCTGGGTCACAGTCCTAAATCTAAGATTAATTGCTTAATGAAAATCAGAAGCTGCTTTCTTGAATAATGATGACCAGAACTACAATAATAGATATATTTTAAAGGTTATGATTAAATAACTTTGTAAATTTAATGTTGAACTGGTTCATATCCTCTGTAGCATTATTATACATTATTAATATTCTTTCATGCGGAAAATGTATCTTTTTTTTTAAAAAAAACCTGTATCTGGCCACTTATAAACAAATAACTCTTCTTTGGGTGTGTTTTAATACAATACAGTTTCTCCAGATTCAATGAGAATGACTCCATAAGGGTTCTAGCAGTTCTTACAGATGCTAAATATCTGTTGCACTTGTCAAATCTACCAACTACCATAAAGGGATTTCTGAATTGTTAAAAGAACCTTGTTTCTTCTCTAACTCTAATTTAGTCTTAACCTTTATTTAGAACAGGAAATCACCTACCTAACATCAAGAGAAGCTTCATGGATGGTGCTTCTACGAGGTGTCCAGTTTCAAGTTCTGTCGTTACAAATGAAGGAATCTTGTTGGGTGTCGTATGCTCAAGCGCCCAATATCCACACATGCCAACAGAAGACGAAATCCTTGTAAAGTTAACTGATCTTACAATCACATGTATCCTTAGATATGCTCTTCCAGATCTTTTAAATAAAGGGCAAGGTAGGATCAAGTGGTGAATTGCGAGTTGGGAGATAAAAGAAAAGCGTTATATAGAAAGGCTAACAGAAAAGATGGGAATGTCAAGATCAGCATGGAAGGTAAATATAGAGGTTGAGATGTTAAAAGCTGTGGAAGGAGTTGTAATCCAAACGTGGCCTTGGAAGGCTATGGAGAACAGATCAGAAGCAAAAACAGGAGGCAAACCAGGTGCTAGCTTATTATCTCTCTTTGTTGAAGGTGGTTGAGCATATCAAAACTCTAATATCCTAAAAGCTTGTGAAGTCTGACTGCTTCTGCCTTGTTGATGGCTTTCCTTGAATATCCAAAATATCCCAGCTGCTATATAAAATTTTGTCACTTTAAGAGCAGCAGTATAAGAAGGAGGTACAGGAAATCCACTAAGATTTCTTTTGTGTGGAAAACAAAGATGTAAAGCTCTGGAAGGAAGTAGGCAGGAAACTGAATGTGCACCAAAGAATTTCAGGGACAGCAGGGAAACCTACCCAGGGAGATATAAGTAAAAACTCTAAAGAAGGTGACATCACAATAATTAAGGGGTAAAAGGAGCAATAAAAGAAACTATACTATGCAGCGGGAAGTGGGAAAAAGGGATTTTGTTAGACCAAACAAAGAATGGTGAAAAAAATGCATTCTCTTTATCTCTGATGTGTTATTTCCTGTTGTAGTCTATGTTCTGTGTGACTTCTTTGGAAGCTTGCCATAAACCTTCAGTACATTTGATGTACTGAAATGTCATTCTCTACATAAGGAACATCTCATTGTTTCTGTTACGACATCATCTTCCAAGGCTTTGATTGAATGGAAACTTGACTACAAATAAGATTTAGTGCTCAAGATTGCTTGAGAAAGTATTTCAATGTTTATCTGAAAATACTATATAATATTAATAATGAGGTGAATGCAATCCTTCTGTGTGAAGGCAGATGGCTCTTTCTCCCAATATAGACAATTGGATATAGTTTAAGCTAAGCAAAAAAGCTGTGGGAAATCTTACTGCGTATTCTTAAGATGCCTCCCACAGATGTGTCAACTGTCACTTTTGTGATACTCATGGGAAAAGATCTTTCCAAAGGGTGGGTTTCAAAAATGCCAACAACCGGTTCTCTGCCTGGTTGCTGGGGTGTGTGACCACAGTGGGCGTAGCCAAGTTGGCCTCCTGCACCATGGGGGGGGGGCATTTTCACCCTCCCCAGGCTCCAGGGGCTTCCCTGGTACCTGGGAAAGGCAAAAAAAGCCTCCTCACCCCCCCATCACCGGAAATAGGCCCATTTCGGGCCTATTTTTGACTTCTGGGAGGCCTGATATTTTTTACTTCTGGGAGGCCCAGGTTTTGGCTTGCCCAGGTCCCAGGGGATTCCCTGCAGCCTGGGGAGAGCAAAAACAGGTCTCCCAGAGCCTCCCAATGGCCTACACTTACCTGCATCCATGTAGAGACTCCTGGGAGGGGTGGGGTGGTCAGGGTCAGCCGGTGATTCAAAATACTGGCTCAACGAACCAGATGGCAAGTTAAAATTTGGTTTGTCTGGACTGGTTCGAACCGGCTAAATCCCACCCCTGAATTCTTTCTCCTTTTTGTGGGAATATACACCATCTTTACTTCATCATACTCTATCCATTTTGCTTGTGCTTCTCTGCAAAAGAAGTCTACAGACAGGGTAGCAGGTTTTTTTTTCCTGTTGCCTATCACTCCCCTGTCATGTTTTGTTCATTTAGGGATAGTGAACACAAGTACCAATACCAATAAATAACAACAGAAAGGCCGACAAGATGTAGACAGAAGAATCTAAAGATCTCACAGATGTCCAATAATTCTATTTTTTGATACCTATCCTACCTGGACAATGATTGAATGAAATAAATGCCCAGACATATAAAACCATGTAATAGGATATGATAATTTTCTAGTCTGGTGATGTTAGGAAAATATATATATATATATATATATTAAGATCAAAAGCAGACCCATGAGTTCTTCCAACTTTTAAAGCTTTAAAATCTTTGTGGTAGTAGTGAGTAGCCTCCTGCCATAAATTCCAGTGAAAATGGATTCCAAATTCACTCCCAATAGGACTGAGACAGATGTTTCCATCTTATTGTTTTCTGTCTGGACTGTATTTAATTTTACAAGGGATTTATAAATAACTAGACTCTAAACTGTTTAAGAGACACCTTCCTCAGCTTGTCCAGTTTTACACGAAAAAGGTACATCAAGCTGTCAATCACTTTCTGGGTGAGGAGATATTGTTATTTGCACATTTATGAAATGGGCTGATTCCTCTGAATTCCTTGTCCTTTTTCACTGCATGTTATCTTTAAAAATCTGTTCTATAATTCAGAGAAAGGAGTATATATTTGTATGTTTCTGCTTGAGAATATTTCCTTATATATCGAGTACTTCCTTAGATGCACTTTTAGTAACTATTGATGTAGACATAATGGGGCTGTTCTAGGCACAAGAACTTTCCAACCTTCCAATTTTACATTTTAAATGGAAAAGGACTTGGGTGGCTGTTCTTATTATTAAAGTCACCAGAATGTGATGGACCCTTTTGTGCGGAAAGGCAAAATAATTCATTGCAAACACTAATAGCCAATCAGAATTTGTCTTTCCAGACAAATTTGTCTGTCTAGAGAGGAAGCAAAGATATTTCAGGAGATCACTGTTCATGTATTGACCAGGAAATGATATTAAAGTAAAATCCAGCTGTTGCTGCAGCAGCAGCATTAATACCTGTCAATGAGATTTCCTCATTTTCGATGTCCCCACTAAAAAAATCCAAAACATGCAGACAAGGACCAGAAATCAAGATGGGGAAAGTCCTGACTTCATGTTCACAAGAACTGCATTGAGTAAACATTGGCATAATTGGTCCCTATCATGCAGGAAGAAGGCTTTAGATTAATGTCTGCTTGATTCAGTTTGTAGTGTGTGCTATGAAGGGAAATTTGTATTCCTGAGTTTTTTCATCTATAACAAGTCTCACTTCATGTAACAAAGCAGGAAGAAGCATGTCTCTACACTTATTCAACTTCTCTTTTAGTTAACCTCCATTCTCGCAACAGATCCCACCCTTTCTTTAATTTATTACTATCTTTCCACCCATATTTCCCCATCCCCATCCATTTTATCATTTTAGTAAATATGTTATCAATGTGCACAAATTCATTTGCTGGCTCTGATTTGTTGCCATCTTGCATAATTAGAATTGTTCACTCCATTTCCCTTGTCATATTTTTCAGCTGTATTTCACCACCATTTATAATACTGACAAAAAAGAAGAAGAAAGAAAACCGCATAAAAAGTTCAGAGGTGGAAAGGAGGGAAAAAGAAGGAGTTTGATGCGGAGCTTAGATGAGCCAAGAAGGCAGGAATGAAAGGTGAAAAGCAGACAGGAGCAGGAAAGGGGTCAGCTCATAAGACTATTAAGGATAATACAAGAAGCTTACATCAGATGTAGCAGGCAACAGAGAACTGGCAGAGATGACAATTTAGGAATGTCACAGCACTATCTTAATGGAGGATTATTTTCACAACAGATTAGTGGCAAACCTGAATGTTGAGGGTATCAGCAGGAACCTGAAGAAAATGAGGTTGCAATAATCAAGGATGAACAGGATGATGGACTTGACAAGTTTTATATTTCTGTGGTGAGAATGAAGAGGAAATGGAAGATTTTAGAGACATTTGGGAGATAAAACCACCTGGATTTAGCGATCATATCTACTAGTATATGGGGATAAAGAGTCAAGTGACACCTGAGAAGGGGCCATAGAGTACGGGAGAAAAACATGCTTTCAAAATCGGCTGTATTATCAAGGTTTTCTTATGACTCTTCCTGAATGAAAAACCAGAAAATATTAAGCTCTTCTCTATAATCAAACAGAGTAAATAAGCACCGAAACGCTAAATCTGCATTTTGTTAAAGATGTAAAAGACATTCTAATCATCACTTTGGCCAGCAGTAAATTTGAAAGTCTGCATTCCAACTTCACAGTGACACAAATTCTAGTGTCAAACAAAATTGACTAGCGTTTGTCTTTTCTTTATCAATAATTGTTCAAAAAAAAAAAAGGTGCCAAAGAGAAAGTGTGCTAGTGGAAGTCTAGCACACATATGCAGTAACATTTGCATTTAAAAAGTCTGCATAAGGAAAATGTCAAAGTATAGAAGCTGGGTGAATCGCATTAAAAATCTTTCTTTCTTATTGCAACTGTTACATAAATTATGGGCTGATACAGGAAATGCTTCCATATGTAAATTTAAACTTAAATATAAAGTTGTTTTTGCTGAGGACAAACAATTAGAGGGATTTGTTGTGGGGGAAAGAGTAAAAAAAGTCCAGATGTGACCAGACAAATAAAAACTTGCCCATTCTGTACGAGTTACCCTTGACCGGGGAAGAGAGGCTGGGTATAATTCGAATAAATAAATAAATAAATAAATAAATAAAATGTGTAAAAACATATGCCACAAATAAAAATGGGCAGGCCATCATTATGGCTGCCATTTTGATTCGTTGTTCCCTTGCATACATCTTGCAAACAGTAATGTCATTGACCTTCCCCTCCTCAAGTTTAGTTGCCATGTCTCCTTTATTTGGGGGAAGGAGCTATGCTTTTGTGACCAATTAAGTGGCCAATTAAGACTCCTTTAGGTTCACTAAAGATTGCTTCCTGGAAGAGATAAAATTGGTTGGAACTAAATATGCATTATAATTTTCTTGTAAATCTGCCTCAGTATAGGAGCAGGACAGTTATTATATTACATGCTTTTTCACCACATGCATAAAGGGACATTCAATCGATGCAGCATGCTGTAGCTGCTTGCCTTAAGATTATTGGGATTGTGATTCATAGTTGTGCAATTTTCTGGACAAAAGGACAGAAATGGTCTGTATGGTCTTCTATAGACTTCTGTAGAAATATTAATCAGGACTGACTCTATGTTAGGCCAGACAATTTCCACCGCTGAGGCTTTTTATTTAAGGCATCTTCCCTTCAAAATGCATTATTATATTCCATGTGCAATGAGCCTTTGACAGGGGGCTGATTTCTCACACAAGATCACCCAAGCTATGTTATTTAATCCTGGGTGGAGGATTGCACCTACTGGTTTATTTGTTTATTTTGGTGAGAGGGGTCCTACCCTTTTGTGTGATCTGTTGCAAGGATCGGTGGCCTTTTCCTTGGTGGGACTGTCAAACTTTCAGCTATCCCCTAACCCGTCTCAAGGCAGAATCTGCAGTTTGCACAGCTGCAAATTTTACAGTGCTGTTAGATCGTCTGTAATTTTTCTTCCCTAATAGTCTGTCACATTCCATTTGCCTTCTTGACCTTTGCAGCATATTGAGCTGATGTTTTCAGTGAACTATCCAAAAGGCCTCTGTATTTGTGCTTTTGGATTCCTTTGTGTTTTATTGCTGCCTGCTCAAAATACATGGTTTTCTGGGAGGGGAAAAACCCACCATATTGCCTTTTCTTTCTAAAAACATAATTTACCTCATTATTCTCCCATGTTGGCTAGGTGAGGTGGTGTCAGTAATATTTACCTTTGTCCCTGTGAACTGCATAACTGTGACCTCTTAAGCAAAGGTAGGATTTCCCATGGTTTCAGACTGTTGTGCCTGCCAACATTTCTAGGAAAGCCTCCAGGTTTCAGACAGTTATAATTCACACTGTAAAACCTCCTAGAAGTTCAAGTAGGAGATCTTTTTTAAAATTAAACCAGCATCTGTCCCTACTGAAGAAAAAAGTTATGATTTTAATATTTTTTTGGCAATACTTGCTACAGTTTTGAACAGCAGAACAGAGGAAATGTCACGCAGACCTAAGAATTATGTAGAAACAATATTTTAAGAGCAATTTAAAGTTGGACTTTTCCAACTTTAAAGCCCAGGATGCTGTTATACAACAAGCAGGATAGATAACTGTTTGTCCCTCTTCATAAGCATCCAAAGTAGGCTTTTATCTAAATTATTTGTGTTTATATTTTGAAGCCTTTTACACAACTGTAAGATCAGCTGCATCCGTAGGTCTGTTGAGCTGCTCATTTTCTTTTGCATATCCAGCCATTTTTTTATACACTGATAGGAAACAAATTGCTTTCAAACACACTTTCAAAGGAGAAGGTTTCCTATTTGTAAAACGTGGAAATCTTGTGCTTATCTTGGTTGCAGCTTTCTATTTCTTATTTACAATCAGCTTTGCAGCATTCCTGGCTTTCTGTACTTATCATAAAGCCCAAGGGAAATGGACATGCAATAATCTCTCTGCTGCGGCTTTTTTCAGATCAGGAAGTGGGGGCAATCAAGGATCCGCTGAGCTATGGAGAGATATGAAGTAGGAAAAACAACAACTGGGAGCTTCCTCAATCAACTGTCTCTCAACAAAGGTGAGCTTAAAAATGCCACCAAAAGAAATTCTAAAAATACCCTGAAAATGAATCAGAAACTTGAGCCTCTCATGGGGGAAAAGGTTTTGAAGGAGGGAGGAGAATGCATTTTAGCAGAATATTTTTCACTCAGGAAAATGTGATTCAAAAAAACATCACACAAAGGTTTGATGAAGCAACATGTAAGATTATAGCCTTTAAAGGAATTCAACCTCAAGAACGAGAAAAGCTGAAGGAATTAGGTGCTGTTCGTCTTACATGATTGTTTATTTTGATGAAGGTTTCCGACCAAATGTTCAGAATGGTATACAACAAAATCAAAATGCATAATTAAAAACTACATAATCAAATTATGACAAGGCAAGAGAAATAAACAAAAACCAACATTAACACATTGAATATTTAAACATTAAGATTAAAAATTAATAAGAAAGAAGACACCAAAAATAAACAACAATCATTATATGTACCCTGAGGCAGAAAATTAAACTAGGACTACAATATTTATACTATATGCATATTTACTTGCAAATAAGTATCACTGTGTGCAGAGCTACTTACTCTCAGGTAATTGTATAGGAATGTATTCATCATAAAGAAGTCATTCTGACATGTCTGTTATGCCCTCTTGAATAGATTTTATTTTATGCATTTATCAATGTTAAATGCAGAGATTTTCTCAGACAGAATCACACAGAAATAATCAATTCACTTACAGGAAGGGTGGGGTTTTAATTATACAGTTGTGGTCACTATTTTGACTTTTTTGATATCTCCTTCAAACACACTTGTTAGTTATTATATACCATATATGCTCGAGTATAAGCTGACCCGAATATAAGCCGAGGTACTTAATTTTACCTACGAAAACTGGAAAACTTATTGACTTTGAGTATAAACTGAGGTTAACTTTTTTCAGCACATTTTGGGTGCTGAAAAACTCAGCTTATACTTGAGTATATATGGTATTTGTTTATTAGATTTGTAAATGAAGGTGGTGAGCACACATAATATTTCTTCCTTCTCTTATTTTCCCCACAACAACAACCTTGTGAGGTGAGTTGACTTGAAAGTGACTGGCCCAAAGTCACCCAGCCAACTTTCATTCCTAAAGCAGGATTACAACTCATGTTTCCTGGTTCCTAGACCAGCACTTTAGCCACTATAACAAATTGGATCTCTTTATATTCACATAATTTATATGAATAAGGTTTGTGAAATAGTAGGCTTTGCTTCAGTGTTATGCATGCAAAGTCATTAATTCGTCTGAACCACTATCATTGGACAGAATGTTTGTTTATTTTTATTTCATTTCTGGCATAACTATTTAAACAAGGATTAAGAGATTTCATGTAATCTTGAAGACACAACGTTTATTGGACTGAAGTGACCACAGTTAGCTTTCTTCTGCCTTTATGGTGATTTTCACAATAGTATTGTTGATAATAAAATATAAAATAATAATATATTTAATTTAATCTGAAAACAAATATAAAGATGGAAGGCCACAAACCAAAATACATTTTCTAATTTTATTTTTTCCCTCTGAAAATAAAGACTTTGAGCCTATAAGGCTTTACTAAACATTTTTAGAAAAGAATAATAAAACCATAATTATAGGTTAATACTGGATTTGGGGGTGCTTGGGGCAGGGGTATCAGCAGGATCTGGTTATAAGGAGTTAATATAGTGACATGATGGTACAATTCAAGCTCCTCAGGTTTATTTATTTACTAGCTTATTACCCAGCTTTTCCCAGGGATGTTTGTATGTGTGAGTGGTCATGTTCTTTCCTCTCATCATCCTGTTGCTTCTTGTGTTGTCCACTCACTCCCATCGCCATATAATTTTGCTGGACCACTTTCTTTTGTGCCACTCACGAGTGCGTACCTGGTTTTTCTTAAAATCCCTTCTCTCAGCCCTGGCAGAATCCTCGTGGTGGGCATGTTGGGGATCCCTCGATCCGGGACAAAGAGTTTGAAGGGATACTCTGAAAAGTTCAAAAGCAGGGGAAGAGATGCCTCTCTCCAGACCCATCCACACGCAGGTCTCGAAAAACTGTACACGTCAACCAACAGGATTTTTAAGTGACACAGTGCAGCTTTTTCCTTCCCCCCACTTTTCCCCACGTGACCCCCATGTCGTAGTCTCAGCACCTGCTTTCCCAGCGGGAAATCTGGTCCTTAACCGGAAGCCTCCAAGCGGGCTTAACTCCGAAGCCAGCAGATATGCTCGGAGGATCGGTCTCTCTGCAAGGCAGGCAGGCCAGGATTCTGCAGGCCCATGGGCCGGGGAAGAGGGGAAGAACAGAACTGCTGGATTGTGGTTCAGAGAGGGACATGGGGGGGGGCTTTCCCAAAACAAAGTTGTTCCATTTCCCCTTTTGGGGACAAATGTTACATCTGTCCCTTTTTTGGGGGAGGGGGCACAAGAAGGCTGCCAGTCTTTGGAGGAGGAAGAGAGGTGTGGAAAGGAGACTGTTTTTGGATGGAAGTTGAAATGCATTTCCAAAAGAAGGACCCACACACTCCTTATTTGTGCCCCCCAGAAGTTGACCTCAAGATCTTTCCCTGCAATTGCCTGACACCCCCCTGAATTGTCTGTCAATTCCAGGGATGTGCGAGCAAACTGTAATTTAATTTAATGTATTAAATTTATACCCTGCCTTTCTTCCCCGGTCTGGGGGAACTTGGGGCAGCTTAGAACATGGTTAAAAACAGGTAACATCATAAAACACAAATGTCTGAATTGGTGCTTCCCATGCTTTTTGAACACTTCTCTCTCTCCCTTGAACTTAGGATCCAGGGAGCCAGGTTGGTTTTGATACCAGGAAAAGCCAGAGAGCAATTAGACTGATATTCTGCTTAGCTAATCCCTCAGCTAATCACCGTTTCCTTTTCCTGGGTGTCGCTTATGCCCCTAAACCCAGGCTGGAGGGCAGGAAAAGGGAAGGCAGGCTTGGTGAAGTTGTGGCTGGGGCTGCTGCTGCTCCAGGAGGCCTGGCTGGGGACCTGAGGCCGCAGGGCAGGTGGCTCAGGAAATGCTGGCAGCAGGCCAGCAAACATGGGAGTTCTCTTCTGCTGACCCACCGCCAGCGATGTCATGCGCAGTAGACTCGGTTTGCGCATGTGTAATAGTGTTTTTTTCTGGTTTTCTCCATTTTTTTGGGTGGTGGTGGTCCACTTTCCCCCCTTTTTTGAGGCCACAGAACAGGGGCCACAGAACAGGCCACCCCACAGGGGTGAAGAATTGGGGGTGAAGAACCCCCCAGTGCTAATTTTGCAACCCTAACGTAGGTATGTGTGGGATTTGGGGGAGATTTGTACAGGGGTGTGAGTTTGTATAGGGCACATACAAACCCACACCTCTGTTTTAGATAGATAGATAGATAGATAGATAGATAGATAGATAGATAGATAGATAGATAGATAGATTATTTATTTAATTTATTTATTATAAGAAAATTTATATGGTTGCCCAACTCATTCTCAGTAACTCCAGGCAGCTTACAAGGATAAAGTTTTTATGCATGAGTCATGTGCATGCGCACACGCGCACACACACACACACAAAACCATAGATAGGCTGAGATTGAAAAGTTGCAGTCACCTTCTTGACATTTTTCACCATACCGATCAAAATGGGGCATTGCTTTGCTAGCTTTCATTTGAGTAATAAGGAAGTCTGTGCTATGTTGTATCTGTGTGGAAGCCCAGTTAGAGAATTAGCAAGACACAAGGCAACATTTTAGCTTATAAACAATAGTTCCAGAGCAAGTTAAAAGGTTTGAGATAACCTTTAATTTTTACTCATAGTTTTTATTTTCTATTATCATTTTTGAGAGAAACTGGAAAGGTTGATGGGTACAGTATAGTTTTAAATGATGTGTCTTGTTTATGATGCTTCCTATGGACAATTTCTGTAGGATTTGAGTGGAACCATATGATTATAGCCTTAGGTTGTCATGTAAATAGACTAATTTTGTTCCATTTCCTGTTCCCTTCACTGTCCTTGTCAATAGGATGGATAAAGCTTATATCTTATTCTGTTTCTGACTGACTCACACAGCTGACATCAGAATAGATTAAACATGTGCCTACGTGACCCCAAATTCTTTCTTTTAACAATTACTTATTGAATTCAATGCCAAATATACTTCGTTCACATTCTGTATTTTAGTCATTTGGCAAAAATTGTAGTGTAGTCCTATCTCAAAAATTGATCTGTAGTTTTATGCACTTTCCTCAGTGATTCATACAATAGGGGAAGGAGAGGGGAAAAAGTAATCTTCAGTTATTATATAAGTCAGTTTTAAATGTCATTCCAGAGGAACAACTCATTCACACATGGATTGGTATAGTCAATACATATTAATTGCAATGGATTTTTCAATTGACTCCAATAGAAACTGATTTTCAGAAACTGATTTTTGATCAGACTAATTTAATTCACACACATACAAAAATCAACATTTAGTTGATACACACCTAGATATACTGCATTATGGTATTTGATTGTCTGGATCATTCACTGTGAACATAAACCATGGTTAGACCTTCAACACAGCCAAGATCATTGCCATATAGTGGTTTGTGATGTTTGTGAATTTTAAAGGGATGGAGAAAACCAATGGCAATGGCCATATGAATGTGTCTGGAATCTCTACAAGTTTAAACTGTCAGAAAATTTCTTTCATATTTAAGTCTTTTATACAGGGGTGGGTTCCTACCGGTTCGCTGGTTACCCGCTTTGTGGGCGCGCTTTCCAAGCTGCTGTC